>JASTWP010000387.1:0-157500 GCA_030770255.1 Temnothorax ravouxi
AATGAAGCATGAAAAAAGAATAAAGAAGAGTGTAGAATGCTTAAGAGCGTTTGATCGAATTGATCTCTAGTCAATCAACCCATAGGAAATCTAGTAACGATCTCTTTCGCTTTCTCTAAATGAGAGAAACTTCGCCTTTCCTCAATAATTTCCTTGATCTTCGAATGTCGATCTTGGGGCAATGGCACGGGCAATGGCACTGGCAATGCCAAGATATCTCTTATTTTTCTACAAGGTTGCAAGGAATCAAGCGAATTTTTGAAATAAAATTTTAATAAAACGCGTATAATTCAGGTTGAATTTTTCCTTGCAACTTTCAAGGAATATTGATGCAGCTATCAGCTATGTTTCAGATTTACAAATTTTGCAATCTTGCAAGATAACTATAACGATAAATAATTACACGAAAATTTTTTTATTCTTGAAACCATCAAATCTGTCACCGGAAATTAAGTAATTTGAATTAATTTGGCTTTTGTGCTTTCTACTTAATATCGGTTGGAAACTAATCCATGCTTTAAATCACATATTGATATATGTAGAGAAATCATTAGATACAGGAATACCGAGTGAATATCTGGAATCATCTCGCTTACGTTAGATAAAATGAGATACAAAAGGGTTTAACACGCAACGGGAGAAAGTAAACTCGGTTTTTGAAACGTTTTCTTTCTCGCCGGCAACTTTCACTGAGGCGCCGTATATGTGCCTACACCTACATTGGAATTTTTGCATTTACAATGGCGCCGCATCTCATTCCACGAATTATCGCGCGCAATGCTTTTGATAGATGATCTTATCTGTGCGTGTTTACGTTGCGATACGTAAGTGCGACATAAATAATAATTTACTCATGCTGTTCAAAGTTTAAGTCCGGCAGTCAGTTTCCTGACCTATCGTATCACGCGTCTTCTCGAAACATTCTTTTGTCTCGCAACCGGTTCTGTAAGGATCGCTCGGTATTACTTTCCTCCATGGACCATGATGACAGAGAACACGACGTCACGCGGGTAAACCCGTGACCGGTCCTTTCAAGGCTTATATACTTGGATCAAGAACTTTTGGTTCTTCCCCCTTTAAAAAAATTACTTTTATTTAGCGCCACCGGCGCCATTTACACGTTAATGTTGAAAGAGAAGAGACTTTTAATAAGACTTAATTCTTATTGATTAGTGTTAATAAACATATATATATATATATATATATATATATATATATATATATATATGTATTATATATTACTGCACTCTTTTTACTAAATATGAAGAAGAAAGTATAAGTACACTGATGTAACGATATTGATTTATTCGGCTGTTTACACTTACAGCGGCTTGGATTCCTCGTCCTGTTTCCAATGTATCTCGTTACTCAAGACTCTGGCACGTGGGGGCAGAACGATAATATGCACCATTCATCAGCCCAGCGCGAGACTTTTCGAGATGTTCGATGCTCTCTACACATTGGCCGAGGGTCAATGCGTTTACCAAGGTTCTACATCGCAACTGGTGCCTTTCCTAAGGACAATTGGCCTTAATTGCCCGAGCTATCACAATCCGGCGTCGTTTAGTGAGTATTGTTAAATGATACTAATGCGCTCTCTAGCATTTTATAATAATAACTGTTTTATATATTAGAGCAATATATAAAGATAAAGAAAATAGTTTCGAAAAAAATTATTTCTGTAAGATCTGCTTTTATTTATAATAGATTAGTAATTTTCTTTATCTAAACATTTATGGCACGATACCTGATCTGTTTTTCAGTCATTGAGGTGTCATGCGGCGAATATGGCGATAATATCAAGAACTTAATTAACGCGATAAACAACGGCAAATACGATATACGCGAAGGACACCCGTTCCCCGAGACGAAAGAGGGAATGAACAATTGCACCGCTGCAGCGGGTATTTTGAAGAACAGTGATAACTTGGACAAGTTGAAGATCAAAAACAAGAATGACATCAGTAATCTAGAGGAGAAATTCACGGAAGAGAAAACTAACGAGATTAGTAATGGAAAACTCATTTCCGGATACGCTACAAACGACATTGCTAAACAAGGTATATATAACACTTTTTTATATTGGTAATGATGTCTGCAATAATAACTTTTTAGTTGTTTATGTATAACTGCATATATATATATAAAATATATCCAGTAAACAATTGTGTGCGCAATATGACAATAGATTAGCAGCAGATTTCGCTCAGATATCACAACAGAGCCGACATCATCTGTGTCCGCATTGAACTCGTGTTTTGCCGACAGAACCTGCCGATATAATCTGACAAAGATTGTCGGCCAGAAACCGAGCAGAATCTGTCATTTCACTATTTAAACAGCATGTAAATGGAATACATCATTTAAAATTAAATGATAGATTTTATTCACTTATCAATCTGCCATTACATTCTGTTAGCAGAATCTGTTATATTTCTGCTGGCATTCTATCGGCAACATTTGCAGCAGATATTTTTCTGTTCTCGACTGATATACTTTGTATCAGTAATCTTTTTTTATAAGAATTTCAACTATTTATTTCAAGTTTTTTCTTAACTAAACTATATAAAATTTCGTTTAACTATATAAATAATTTTATTCAAGCAAGTTTTCTTCGTTTAATGCAATATAATCTTATTTCAAGATTATATATTCTTGCATATAGTATCTATATATAAGTATATCAGTGTTGATTTGACACTTCCTTTTTTTCTGTGTATGTGGACCTTGACATCACATAGGCTTCCTTCTGATTATATTACAGTTGCAATTTTTGAAAATAATATAAAGTAATGTATGTATTAAAATTAATATTTTAGCACTGGATGTGGCAATATCTATGGATCCGGATAAGAAGGACAATGCTAACATAGCCTTGCTCGACGACTCCATCGTAGTTACACCGGAAAGATATCCCACATCTGAATTAACGCAATTTTACATCATTCTGAAACGTGCTTTACTTTTCAGTCGTAGAGATTGGGTAGGTGTTTGAAGAAACATTGTCTATTTGTAATTGCAAATTCTACGATACTTGCAACCTAAACAGCATGCATGTCCAAAATCAGTATGTACATAAGACGTCTTATGTCCCGATTTTGAACACGGTGGTGTCTGGGAACTTTAATATGAAATATACCATTATTTCTAATATGTGTTTCTCAATTTTTAGATGTTAACTAACTCTAATATTTCTTTATTATGTCTACAGACTCTCATGTATCTCCGACTCTTCGCTCATATTCTGGTGGCAGCGTTAATCAGCGCGCTGTATTACGATATTGGAAATGACGGCGCCAAAGTACTTAGCAATCTGGGATTCTTGTTCTTCAACATGCTGTTCCTCATGTACACTTCCATGACAATCACAATTTTGTCTTGTAAGTCGTCTGCAACTTACACTTATCATACTTATTACTTTCGCAACCGCGAAAAACTATTTTCATGGATACATCGTGACATATCTATAAAACACTAATTTCTTTTTTATTTGTAGTCCCGCTGGAACTGCCTGTGCTTTTGAAAGAAAACTTTAACAGATGGTACTCTCTCAAGTCGTATTACTTAGCGATTACCGTTTCGGATCTACCGTTCCAGGTAAGATTCATCGATTAACGATGATATAAGCGAAACCTATAGTAAGCAAAATGATAGCAGTCTGTCTGCAGATTGGTAACAGATTTGATCAAACATGTCAACAGACTGACATCAATTGAATTCAGCTTGTGTTCTGCCAGCAGAGTCTGCTAACATAATCAGACAACAAATTGGTAGCAGAAACCGCGCAGAGCCTGAACGGTTTCAGTAGGATCTGCTCAAGTTCTGCCACCAATCTGCTGACTGATAATAAATAGATGCTGTTATACTTTTGTTGGCGTTCTGCCCCGACATTATGTGATATTTATATCAGAACAGGCATCAAATCTGTAGTCTTTTTGCCAATAAAATTTGTAGCAGATACTTCAGCAAGATCTGCTTTCGACAGACTTAGCTGTCAATGTATATGTAACCGTTGTACGACGAATAAATGGTTACTCTCACGTCCTTTGCTTTTCAGACGATATTTTGCATATTGTACGTCACCGTCGTGTACTTCCTGACGAGTCAGCCGGCGGATATAACGCGGTTCTCCATGTTCTTGGGCATCTGTCTACTGATTTCTTTCGTCGCGCAATCGGTGGGTCTCGTGGTCGGCGCGGCGATGAATGTGCAGAACGGTGTGTTCCTGGCGCCAGTGATGTCGGTGCCTTTCCTCCTCTTCTCAGGATTCTTCGTCAGCTTCGACGCGATCCCGGTCTATCTACGATGGATCACGTATCTTAGTTATATCAGATACGGTTTCGAAGGCACCGCTTTGACCATTTACGGTTACGGCCGGGAGAAACTGAAATGTTTCCAGGTAGGTTTGATGCCGCATCCACATGACGTTAATAGCCGCGGGCAAACAATGTTGCTAAATTTCCGTGTTTTTTTTTTAGGTGTATTGTCACTTCAAGAATCCGGAGACGACCCTGGAGGAACTGGACATGCTCGACGCTGACTTTACTTTGGATATTCTCGCTCTCCTCCTCATCTTCGTCGTGCTGCGAATCACCGCGTATCTCTTTCTGCGTTGGAAGATCAAGACCGCCCGGTAGACTACCGGTGCGCTTAAGCATCTTGTAAAATCAGATGTCGTTGCAAGTGGACGAACAAGTTAGCACAAATGTTATACTTTTACGTTTACCTTTTACCGCGTAGAACTGTGCAGACAACGGACGCATTTTTTTGTAATCGATAATCTCGTAATGATATTGTAAAATGGCGATATTGGCGATAAGAAAGACTCGCTTGCGGTGCCTCACAACATAGTCAAGACACAGGGAATTTTACGCGAATGACGGATTTCCGCAGCATTTCTCGGTGAGAACTCTCACGGTGACAACCATTCGCCGTCGAAGAGGTACGTCTCGAAAGTACTACAAAATATGACTTACTTCTTTCGTGTTTTAGGGTTGCTTAGTTAATATATAGGACCAATACTAATGTAACTTATTTATATGATTTAGTTTAATAACGATGACGGCTGGTAGTTACGATATTGTAACATATTTAACCAGGGTACTATTCTGTAGTATACACGTATAATATCCGAAATATGTATCTTCCCTGTTTTACTGTATCAGTACCCATTTTCGTTAGAACACAGTCAAGCACACGCATCGATCTTGAGTTTATCGTCGAAATTCAAGCGTTTGTCAGCGCGATGCGATCGCAGAATGACTTTGAGACATATTAAGTACAAATTACTTCTATATAATGAACGAAGAATTGTTTTGAATATTAGTCGAGATAAAAAAATGTTTGAAGTTATTTTGATGATCTTGAACGTTTTGAAAACATATTTTTTTCTTTAAACATTTTAGGTTACCTATTATTTCCAATTAGCCATTTCATAGACGGAAAATAATCTTATTTCTAAAAACTTTAAACGTTCAGATATTCGAACACCTCAAAGGAGAGATTCTTTACAAATTCAAGAATTTCGAAATTTTCAAGATTTTTCAAGACTTTCAAGACTTCCAGTATCGAATAATATTTGAAACAATTTGAATTTTTATACGCTTGAGTCTTTGAAAAATTTTTCAAAAGAAGGATTCGAAGGGTTATCAGTAAATTATGCGGCTCTACGGGAAGGTAAAGCGAGAGGATCAATTCACGCGTGATCCTCGGGAGGGACTTATCAGTCGCCCTCGATCGTGTTAACCCTTAATGGACGAATACGCGGCCTTAAACGATGACGTATTTCACGAACGATCACTCTATTCTATCCAATGTCCAATGGCTGTGAGTTTCATGATGCAAAAAAAAAAGAAAGAGTTAGAAAAAATCAAATGTGAATGCTTGTGTTCTTAAAATTATATTCGGACTAAACAACGAACGTTCAAGGTGATTTATATAAGCGTACGAATTTTTACGTATCTTGCCAGATTAATTTTGTACTTTGATGTTTTTGACGCTTTATAAAGAACGGCGGTTCTGATAAATAGACTATGTCGAAACAAGTGTTTACGCATTCTTGTAAAAGCTTATGAATATTCGCAGCCACATTTCGTCGCCGAAGATAACGGCGAGCAACTGTACGTAAGGATATTCCTTTGACAGCTCATCACGAATAATGACGAACTTTTCTACGCTACTCTACACTTGTATCAATTCAGAAGTCAAGTTTGTACACATTTTCAAGAACAAATTATTAAATTATCAAGTTGATTTGTTCTTACTTATGAATTGTTACTATTTTTTATACACAGAATACGAGGTTATTCTTCTAAACAAGCGTGAACCCCGACTTTTCTAGTGACAAGTATCAATTTCCTAGTATAAGTAAGCAAAATGATAGCAGTCTGTAAAAATTGGTAACAGATTTGATCAGACATGTCAGCAGACTGACATCAACTTGCGTCCGCGTTCAGTTTGTGTTCTGCCAGCAAAGTCTGCTGATTATGTTAGCAGACTCTGTTATACTTCTGTTGACGTTCTGCCGACATTATGTGATATATCAGAATCGGTATCAAATCTGTAGTCTTTCTATCGACAAAATTTATAGCAAATACTTGACAAGATCTGCTTTTGACAGACTTGGTTGTCTGGGTCGTTAAGTGGCAAAAAGAACAACAGAAAACTTTTAAGGACGAGAGAGGAAAACAGCGATTTAAAAAACGATCTAATTGTAAATTAGTAAATAAAGTTCTTTGTATATTCTCATAATTCACCAAAGTTAAGAATTTGAATCGACGATTTACAAATGCAATTACATACTAATACGATCATGACGCTTAAACGGATAATGTAATTTTTACGATGCGATATGTGTATTTTTACCTAAAAATGAAATGAACAATAATCAATTGATGGCATATTCGATTGTTAATTAGATATACTTTTATAAAACAAGTTTTGTCGAGATGTGCACGTACCTGATTATGCCGGTTTGGCATAATCATTAATATATAATTAACTTTATGTTGTATGTATTATACGAATAAAATATGCTTTCGTATTACGATAATTTTCAATTTCAATGATCTCTGTTATTATTATTATTTTTTTAAATCCTCATATCCTATCATACCAATAATCACAACCGCTTCGAAATTTTTGCAAAATGAGACTTAAGTTTTCACATAGCAGTGCTGAAAATAGCCACCCTAAAAGTTATCATTAAAATGTAATTTGATTACATCCCTGCAAAACTGGCAATCTTATATACCCCTATGCCTGAATAGATAAGATGCCACTTGTAATGGAAGAAGACAATATAAATTCTGTGAGAAACATGCAGCACTCAATAAATGAAGTGCAATACGTATACAAAAACATAGATTTATTTTTAACAATAAACTGTTTAACCATTAGTTTAACAACTAGTAAACATACAATTTCAGAAAAATTGATATTTTTGTTTTAGATATACATTTATTTTAGATATATATTTAAATATGAGAATATTGTAGCGTTCACAATATTTTAAAAAATTAAAATATAAGAACACAAATATTTTATGTTAATATTTGTGTAAATAAAATAATCCGTCACGCTAATAGTATTTTTCCTAAAGTGGCATTTTATCCCGATGACGAGGAGAAAATTTCACCTCTAACTCTTCATACACTAAAGAAATAGTCATAAAAGAAATGGTTATTCAGGTCATGAGACAGTTATTTCACGTGGTTTCAAAATATGTTAAATAAATCCACTTTTAATGAAAAGAAGCTATAAAAGATCTTAACAAAAAATAGTATATAATATTATAAATAAGCCTATTTATTACTTGATTTAAACAGATCTATCCAGATTCTTCGGATACACAATATAAAACTGGAGAAATTTGTGTATGTGTCTCCACACTCGTTGTATGAATAACACACACAATCTCACGTTTGACTAAAAAACATTACCGTCTATCGGATAATGAATAAATTATTAACAAAGTGCAGGCATATCTTCGACTTATACTAGCATCTTCCCTCTACTTACTCTAACAATAAGTTTATTCTGTTAGATTTCTGTATTTCAATTTTTATTTTTTCATTTGATCTTTATGTAAGAGATTAATAATATGTATCCTGTTAGATTCATGTGCGTTAAAAGAATATTTTAATCACAATAATCACATGTATAAAAATCTTTTGGACTTTTGAACTTTTGACCAGATAAATCATTGCAAGGTCATATTTTATGATTTCTCGTTTGACTGTTTTGTTATTCAACTCCGTGGATTTTATTATCTACAATTTATCCAAGACCTATGCACCATAATACACTGGTTGAAACATACGCCGTGATAAAATATATTTTGTAAAACGGATACGTAATTATTAGTGATATGACTGAATGACAGATCAAAGATCAAAGAACAAATATAAGATTAATATACCTATATATAAGGTGATGCATCAATTTCACAGAACGTTTATTTTAACTTTTTTGATTGCATTTACATGCTATATAAAATTGTTTTTTTAATGAATGCGCGCGCGAATAGAAAATTATAGTAATTATAGTTCCGAGACAAATCGTAAATGCGGCGTTTTTACATTCTTTGTTTTTTATGGCATGCATATAACTTACATAGTATAATCCCGGATATAGCCAAATCTGTCGAGAGCAAATTATTTTGAAAGTGCCTGCTGCACAAGTTTCGTCGATAGAATGTCAGCAGAAATGTAACAGAATCTGTTGACAGAACATAATAGCATATTGACTGTAGAAACTAGAAGCAAAATTTGCCATTTCGTAACCGCATTTAAATAATGTGTTACATTCCAATGTTTACGAAATGATAGATTCTGTTCGGTTTCTGTCGACAATCTGCTGTCAGATTATATTGGCAGGCTCTGCCGGCAAAATACGAGTTTAATGCGAATACAGAGATGATACCGGATTTGTTGCGACATTAGAGCAAATCTGCTGCCAATCTCTTGTTATACTACAAACAATTTGCTTATTAGGATATACTGATGTATACGTCGTAAATTAGTGTGTTACGGATGGGAGATAATTAACCAGAAAAGTAGATCACATCTATTACACAGTAAAAAATACAACGTAATTTTAACATTTTTTACATGTCCCAGAAAATCCACTCTAAATTTTAAGTTAAAATGACTCATTCATCATGTGTTACTTGTTGACAAATTAGAAATGTTAATTAATTGACACTATACTTTACATTTATATTTGTTCTTTTGACTTTATTTTTCAAGTTATATTAACACATGATATTATAATTACCCACATAACAAAATTATATCACCAAGATATCTGGAAGGTATCTAAATAATAGAATATCTGATTGTGTCGAGATATCATGAGAATATCTCAGAGACATCTCCAAGATTATAAAAAGCCATATGATAATTTTTTCTCAGATATGATATCTGATTCTGCATATATATCGGATATCTATATCTCATTTAAAATCAGATATGTTATATACAACCCAAATAGCAAGAAGAAAAGAATTTTTTTTAAATTCTCGATTTTTGAAATTAACTTTCTTTCCGTATTTATTCTCTGTTCTAAAATAATTCTTAAAAATTAAAAAAAAATTCATTTTCATGTCACCAATTCTGAGCTCTTCTTCAGATATAAAAGAAGTAAAAGTTCTTTTTATAAGTTGACATAAATGTGACACATAAAAATGTTAAGAAAAAAATAACAGCTGTTGTATGTTAATTTTACATTGATATAATAATCAAATCTTGGTGACACAAGAAAATTTTAACATATGGACATGGACCGCTATGTACACGCGATTTTTTACTGTGTACATTAGCGTCTTTAAGATTACTTTCGTGACTTTTAATCATATGTTAGTATCTAACAATAAAAACGTAGAATTTCCGTCGTTTAATTAATAATGCTCACTGTGTGTGTCATTAAAGGATGCAATGAAGATGTCGGAAACTATATTATACCATTATGCAATTATCTTGAGCCAATTATTATTTTTTTTAAGACGCGCGTGAAGAATTGCAAACAGTTGCCAAAACCATTTCTGGAGTTGTCATTTAAAATATGCATATCTGCAAATTGCATATTTACAAATCTGCTCTTCTTAGCTTCGAGCCGCGGCGAGCGTTCTTTTACGAAAAAGAAAACTATAATGTGGCTAATAATTACTTAATTACTTGTTTATGTAATAACTGATATAAAATGGCAGAGAAAAGATAGATTATAAGAAAATCTCTCTCACTTTTCTAAAATTAGCAACAAAAGAATACGTTGCAAATATGTAATGTATAACTTGCGAGAATTACACTTTTACAATTATTAAAAAACTTTGTGTTAAATTTAACACATTTCACAACGTCCATTCTAATTTTTATGTTAGTTTAACATAGAAGATAAATATGTAAATAAATAACACAAATAATATGTGAAAAATTAACACAAAATTGTAACACCTACGCTATCTAAAAATTTATGTTAAATTAATATATTTATAATGTTAAATTTAATTAAAATGAAATGTTATTCTTACATTAAATATTATTCTTTTTTCTCTGTTTGCTTGGAAACTCTTATATGTAGAATAAAAATGACATAAATTAAGGATGTTCTACCTATAATCTTAAAAACAGTGAGAAGTCGATAAAAATTTGTGAGATTGTTCTTTTAGTCTTCCTGATGTGCTGCAAAAAAATTGAAACGAATTCACTGAACGGTTGCTGAGTTATTGCGATTTTAAGAATGTACGTAATTGCAGGTATTTCAAATATATTCAAAAATGGCTGAAAGTTTTTTCGAGATGTTTCTTTTAAATTAAATTAAAAATATACTCTTTAAGTGATTTACTAAACGATTTAAGAGTTATTTAAGTTTAAAGTTGATGAAATTAACATTATCCCTTATGGAGAATCGACATTTTTGCGGTAAATATAAATAAAAACAATGAGATATTTCTAAAACCTTTTTTATATGTAAAACATACATTATTAATATTGTATTTTAAGTTTCAAAATTTTTCATTAAAATTTTTTTATTTTTTAATTGTTTAAACAATACTAATTATTTAAATGACAAAAAAACTATACTCAAACTGTTAACGGTAATCCTTTCTAACATATAAAAAATTTTGACGAATGTAGAAACTGGGTTAACTAAGAACCAGCGCGGTAAACGATGCGCGAAAGTTTTATTTATATTTTTATTTTACATATTTTCCATGCAACCTTTGACTGCGCGCCAACTAGATTTGTCAGACTTGAAACACAACTCCGGTTGGAGTAGTAAAATCCGACACCTTCACGGAATAAAGGAAGTTCCGGGTTCGAACCCTGGCTGAGGTAATACTTTTCGCAATGATTTTTTTACAGTTATTTAGATGCATTAGCATCAAAAATTAAATCAAATCGATTTAATTAGATGTAGGGGAAGGGGATTTTACTATTCCAACCGGAGTTGTGTGTGTTTCAAGTCTGACAAATCTAGTCGACACGTTGTCAAAGATTGGAAAATATGTAAAATAAAAATATAAATAAAACTTTCGCGCATCATTTACCGCGCTGGTTCTTAGTTAGCCCAGTTTCTACACTCGTGCGGATTTCCATTGGAACTTATACTTCGAAAATTTAAAAAATTTTGAGTTGTTTGACATACATGCAAAGTCTTCATTTTAATAATTTTTTATTGAAAGCTAACTTTTGGCAGGGCTTGTATATGTAGAACATCCTTAAGTGTTTATTTTGACATATAAAATATATCACCAAGAATTCGTGCATTTACATATAAATTGTGTTATTTTAACTCTTATAGAAACCACGAATATTAACTTAACGTAGAAAAGACAAAGTAGTAACACAATAGCAATATACATGTTACATTAACACAAGTGTATGTTAACACAAATGTTTAACACAAAAATTTCTACTAATAGAAATCCACTCAAATACAAAATATTTTTTACCGTTTGTTTTGGGTCAAAATGGTCAAATGCGTTACTCATTGTCAGTCGGTCGATCGCTTTCTTACGAACAGCATGTCACTCTCAGCTTTTATAAATGACTATTGTACATTTTATTATTGGACACACAAGACATGTAAGGATTATTAATTTTTGCATTTTACATTTTATCACTATTAACACTATTTCCAGCTTTTATAATTTTTCTGGAATAACTTCATATATTACGAATGTCTTGTGATGTCAACCGACGAGTCTTACAAATGATATAGGTACTATTAATTTATTTTTATTTTGTTACTTTCTTTAAATTATGTTAGATTGACTCGTTATATTTTGCGTTATGTTATTTATAGTTTTTCACTTGATAAGGGCCCAAACCAAGGGCCGAAACGTCGTGATTGTACGAAACTTGTTTGCCAGTTAAGTCAAAAAATTAAAATACATTGTTATTCATCACTGGCAAGTTACGAAATTGTTTTTTTTTTTTGACCGTGTATAGTATATTGTATACAAATTACAAATTACATTTTTCTTTAATAGGCATTATGCAAAATATATATATAGTAAAACATTTTATTTGCAAGTGGTGTAAAAATAAAGTCCTTCAATTTGCATTGTTTCAAAGTAAAACTGTATTTTTAGTGATATAATCAATATTATTATTGTGTTTTTATCTTTTGCAAATTAATCACAACTCAGATATTTAAATAATTATTAAAGAATGATTATTAAGTCGGTGACATCAATTAATGTAAAAGAACAGCGATAAGATTCGACTACACGGATACAAGCGCTGATAATTTTTTTATAAAACTCTATACGGCATAATCGATAGCGATATATTTATATCGAGGCTAATTATGAGTTCGTATTCATCAACACCGTGTATCACTCTAGTATCACTTACTGGCATTAGTTAAAATAAATAAAAAAAAGTATCGAGATTAAATACATCGTATTGCGAACGCGCGCGTGGAGAGAGCAACGCACATGTTATACCTTTACCGGAAAACGCTGTTATCGTTGTCCTAGATTATCATATGTTATGTTTAACACCAATTTGCCGTAGAGATTCGCGCCATAAAGATCGACTGTCAATTTCTCATTCAACGCGATGATCTGTCGCCGAATCTTCGCAATTTCTTAAAAAGATTTTATAACCCCGATCGATCGATCGATAGAAAGAAGTGCGCGGTGACTACTTAAACGTGAGTAGTCACTGATTACGTACGTTCAATCGTTATCACGCGAAAATTTCGATAATTGATTTGCAACGTACATTCTGAAGTGCGATCAACGCACGATCGGTTTGAGTTTATTATATGTGTGATACGATGACTAAATTATCTAATCAGATAACCATAAACAGCTAGCTAGACAAATCGTTCAAAATCCCTGTCAATAAATTTTCAAACAAATCTGGTGTTTTTTAAGGCTTTTACATCTTGATGAAAAATCGGCCATCTTAGATCCGCCGTTTTGTGATTTGGAGCCTATCACACCAGATTTGAGAGAAGTGACGTTCAAAATCTCTGTCGATAAATTTTCAAACAAATCTGATGTTTTTAAAGGCATTGACATCAAATTTTGACGAAAAGTCGGCCATCTTGGACCCGGCATCTTGATTTTTGCAAATGTGCATACGGCTTTTAAAAGTTTTCAGTTCGAGCTTCAAAATAAGCTCTTATACGAATTTATTTGTCGCTGAACATTTTGGCGGTAGCACTGGAGCCGGTTGATTGATCAAAAATTTTGAGTTTATGGCCGCCATATTGACGTCGCCATCTTGATTTTTGCTAAGGCGCTTATGGCTTTTTGTAGCTCTTTGTTCAAGCTTTAAATTAAGACCTCATACGTATTTTTTCGTCGCTTTAAATTTTGGACGCAGCACTGATCCGGTTGACGTGGGGAACGTCCCATATATATATATATAGTAGTATATATCAGTGCTGCGTCCAAAATTTAAAGCGACGAAAAAATACGTATGAGGTCTTAATTTAAAGCTTGAACAAAGAGCTACAAAAAGCCATAAGCGCCTTATATATATATATATATATATATATATATATAAATAATATATACTATATATATACTATATATATACTATAATATATATACTACTATATGTGGTTATTGCTCGCAGATGATATAAATGTTATCAGTAAATAAACTTGTTTTTCATTCAATGGAACAATAAAGCCTATTCATTAAATTTCGGTAAAGTGTTACATATGTAGGATGAGCAAATAGCTCGAATAGATAAGGAAATATATCAATTTCCCTTTTTTCCTCCCTCTCGTTTTTATCCAACAGCCATCGCACGGTAAATACACACTATATGCATATAGGGGTTCCCTTTAATTTTTTTTAATACAAATTAAAAATTAAAGTCGATTAGAGGCATTAGTGGGAACAGGCCACGCGACCCACCGTGAAAAATTGATTTCACCCCGAAACAGACGACTCCAACAACCGGTTAAAATTTCGTAGAAGGCAAAAATTGGCGGGGACGCGACTACAAAGAAATCGATATTCGCGCAATGGCGCCAAACCAACAGAACTCGGAAGCCGCCGTTTCGTCCGCGCTAAAAGGCATCACGTTTGTTTCCGTCTATGGAACCTGGCCGATCGACGTCCAAAATGCTGCAACACTCGCGCTTCGTTCGCCTCATCCCGTATTTTGATCGCGCAAACTACAACGCTGATCATCATCATGACACCCACCACAGTACCACACCGCGTGCGACGGTCTCTGCAGCGTAACGAGGAGCGCCCGTTGCGAGGCTCATGCCGTACATATACACCAACGGGAGAGAAATAGCTCGTGCGGGAGCTAGCCAACGTTATTTCCGAGTCAGTCTACGGCCGTTGCTGGTTGCGGTACGCCGACGTTCTAAAACGTTCTGCCGCCACTGCGGTTCCTCCGTCACCCAGCAGTGTGATCGTGCAAATTGACGAACCGCGGGTTCGACAACGTGAGTTATTCGCGTATAACTTCGATAACTAACGTAATTTCCCAGCAATAGCGAAAAATCGGAGCAAAATTGAAGCATTATTCCAGCAAAACGACGGGACCGTTAAACGTTAAATCGATCATTCGCGAATATTCGCGATGCAGAATCATCGGCCCACTTCCGGAACGTTCTTATCTACAAGCTTTGTCATTCAGTTCCGCGATATATTTATCTTAAAATGCCTGAGCGCGGGCCAGTAATTTTCCAGTCGCGAATAATTTAAGTTCCGAGAATTTGAGAAACTACATTTCGGACATTGCAAGTGAATAACTATTTTTTTTTTTTAACTTCAACTGAACTCGAACAGAGTTTAAGAGCTAGTTGGGAAGACAAAGTTGAAATTTAATGCGCGAAAAGACAAAGGAATTGAAGAATTTGCAGGCGAAGGAAGGAGTGTAAAACTTGTGGAACCTTGCATCTCTTGCGCAACGGAAATGTTGATAAACAATTAAAAGATGTTGTAAATAAAAAAAACAAGATAATGTGCGGTTGTGCATAGGATACGTTACGAAGACAACGAACTTTGTGCTGACTACTGATTAACATTTTCATTTCTTATTTTTCCTTCTTACCCACGCTCTTCTTACTTGCTCTTTTACTTGCTTATCTTAATACTAATTGCACACGCAACTCGTGATGAATAAAGAAAATGTGTCAAAACACGAGTGTGAAATTCAGTATTGTTAAAGGAAAAGTGGTCTGGAATGGCGTTCGAATTTAACCCTAGCTCGCCACAAACCGGTCCAGTGGATCGCCGAACGTTTTTCGGTTTTCTAGTTTTCACCAAATAACATAATTTTCTAGTTTCCTTACAATAAGTTCAGTTTAAATTCAAATCATTTTCTTGACCTGATATTATCACATAAACATTTTATTCAGAGCTTGTATTTCCAATTTCAAGCTATGGTACAAGCTTAAAAATATTAATTAGAATGAAAATAACAATATGACAAAGTCGAGCGATCTCACGGACCGGAGTGTGAAGAATTAAGAACTCGAAAATATAAGTTTGGCTGGTTGTGGTTAAAAACGTAGAAAAAATCGTGAAGGAATTTGAAGCGCAGTTCCACGAATTGCTGCTGCACTAATAATTCTAATCTTCACGACGCACGCCGCGTGATTTTCGCGTGCACGTGCGTTACGCGGAAACAGACTTTCCTGAAACCGCACAATGCGCGGCAATAAAACCGGAAGAGAGCACGGTCGTTGCAGTCGGCAGGGTTGTGGCCGCGACACGGGATCGGGAGGACGACGACGTCACGTCGTTGCCCTCGCCGGTCATAGCGGATCGTAAATAAATCAGGCCCTTTGATCGCGATGCGTGACTAAACCTGACAGTGGAATAAACTCGGCGGAAGGCCGAGTTAGTCAACGCGGCTCGTAAAACACAGTCGTATTGTACACCCGTCGAGGTAATTCTCGCATCCGGTGTAGGGCTGTTGCTCTTCGACAGCTTCGAAGCTTCGAAAAATATATTTGCGACAAGCGACATATAATTGCAACATTAGAAATTTTATTCAGATTTTGTCATATAATTTTATAAATTTTATATGTGTGTTTATTGTATTACTATTATGTTAGATTAATAATTGTATAATTTTGATTCTACGAAGCTTTGAAATTTCGATCTTCAAAGATTTTAATGCGCATGTCAAACTTTCGAATCTCCGAGGCTTCGAGTATCGAAGTCTTCGAAGCAAATTACCAGCCCTAATTCGGAGTGCGGAATAAAAACGGGACGGAAAAAACACGATCTCGTGAACACTTTTATAAATGTCCATTTCCACCAATGCAAATTAATTTCGGTTTAACTTGGAGTTTTATCTTTTTTTCTGGTTCTAAGAATTAAAAAAGAAGATAAAAAGTAAGTTAAACCGAGATTAGAGTCAATCTAGATTGTTAGAAGTAGATATTAGACGCACATTTTCGTAATTGCGTCGTACACAACGTCGTACGCGAGGCGACTACGTCACCGAATGTCGACGTCGGTGTCCCATATAAATAAGTTGTACCGATCTTGTAAGGGATAAAAGAAATTAAGTTTTATGTCAGGAGTGTCTTCCAAGAGCCAATTATTCGACATCTCCTTGACCTTCATTTCTAAATCCAGCTAGACACATTATATTATCGTCTCTGACGGTGGCGCGAGGGCACGCGCGCATTCACGTATGTGTGTTTATTAGCCATAATTCACCGACGGACGTCGCGGATGCTCGATCGAATATCGAACACTCACACGGCTGAAGTTCAATGCGCCGCATAAGATTTCCGTAGTGGCGCATCGCGCATGCGTGTCATGTAAAATTCTGGAACGACTGTCGTTCACCTTGGTTATTTATTACGTACGTTCTATAATACACGTGGCGATTCACACGTGGTGATTCACGTCTAAGGGTCACGCGTAATCGTCGTTGAAGATTTAAAAAAAAAAATGTAAAAAAAGATGAAAAAAATAGAGAAGAAAGAAACGGTCTGTTTCCTTTATGAAAGGAGACTTCCAGGAACATTCTAAATGCTGTAAAACACGCATATTGTCCTAACTCGCGAATATGACGAAACGCAGAGCTCCAAACAATTCTTTTCATCTGTCAAAAGAAGAACATATTAAGATACCCAGACAGCACGCATGTCCAAAATCGAAATATAAGACTTGAAGATATTTTAAAGATGTCTTAAAGATGCTGTCCGGATATTTGCAAGTGTCATTTTTTTCTGCACAATGTAAAGTTGGTAACCACGCTTTCGAGCGCGCGAAACTTTATTGTCCTTTTTTCTTCTTCTTTGAATTTACGTTGACACTCATTTTTCTGTCCGTTTGCTTTCAGTTAAAATCATTTCTTTCCGCCCGCATCGTTTCCCCGTCGATGCCGAACGACTCGTTGTACCGCGAAAGAATAAAGTATCGCGTGATGACAGCTGCCAGCTGAAGATAAACCGTTCTCGAGAACTCCGGTGTGGGAAAATCGTCATGGACCTTACTCCAGAAAACAACGTAAATGAAACCGGTAACGGCGTCCACGAGAGTGCGAAAGATGCCTTCAACAATGGCAACGGCACTCCATGTATGTCGAATCTCTCCAAAATGGCTGCGGTGGATATTGAATTCAATGATGTGACATTTTCAGTGCCGAGCTCTCGGAAAGGTAATAAATCTTTTTTTCTTAACGGGATGCTGGAGTGACGGCCGAACTTCCTCGATGTCAATAATGTAAACATTTCTAATTTTGTTTTCTCTGTATCTGTCTTTGTCTAACGAAATGACATCTGTCCTCGTTCGATTGCTGCGCCATCTCTCGCTACACGCAATACTACTCCGCACCCATACATACATATGAGATTTTCAGATATATTTTTCTCTTATACTAAAGCTTCTAGGCTCATTTCTGAAAGCACAACATTGCACAAAATCGACTGCAGCGCTCTCCGTTTTTGTGCGTACTTTAATTCTATAAAAAAGTTTTTTCAATTCCGTAAAACCAATTCAAAGTTTTGTGTGTTCAAAAAAATGTCAGTAATTACTGCCACTATGCAGCATCCTCTCAAGAGACATACGATATTAGTATACAATTAATGATAAAATTCTCTAATTATTTAATCTTAGCCATTAAATGCGCAATTTTTTGTAAAATTCTGAGTATTTTTAAAATAAATAATGAGTACTTAAAGATTCCTAAAATATTTTTAAAAAATTCTTCTTCACTAGTTTGGATCCTTTGAACTTTTTTTGGACTATTTTTGTAATAATGTGAGAACAGATGTGCAAAGAGATGTACAAAGCCGCGCGTTTTCAGTTCAAACTTCATAAGAAAGAGTATAAAGAGTATCGAAAAGTCGCTTTAAATATGTATATGCAAAGCTGTGTATTTAATGGTTAAGCCAGAATAGTTTCGTTACGTGCGGAATAGCCAATAGCCAACACGGTAAGTCTTCTTTTTTTAAGAATCCAGTAATCAATCACGTTTAAAGATTAATACATGATTGGCATGATTAATGCTAAAGGTCTTACGTTATTTACTTTATAAGGCGGAATTTTTTTCGCATGCGCGAAATCTTTATAGCTTCATAACGCAATATACTCTTCTTTTTTTGGAATTTGATAACCAATCACACTTTAAAAATATCGTAGACTAATATAATTAATAGATAGATAATTAAAGATCTCAAATTATTTAATAATACTTGATAAGAATTGTTTCTTGTCTGCGGGATAAATAGTTTCGCGACGAGGCATATAGTCTTCTTTTTCTGGGAATCCGGTAACCACCGATTATATTTTTACAATTACTGATGATAAAATAAAAAGTAAGTTTCACGAGATAAATAACACATGACGATGCGTTATGCAATATAGGTAAAAGAAAATCGTTGCAAAGTATTGTTTTACGCAAAGCTATTTATTCTGTACCCTAAAGCAATTTCAGATTGCGATTTATATACCGCAGACAATAATAATCGAAACATTCGATTACATTCATTATATTTTATATCATTAGAACATTTATTTCTAATAAGAGTGTACTAATTATAGGAAACACTGACGGCCATACTTCCCGGAGTGATATGCTTAATATTAATATAATATTAATTAATTAATATTAATATCCTTATATATATATAAAGGTTTATATTAATATTAAGCATATCACTTTATATATACAAAGGTTTATATTAATATTAATATATATATATATATATATATATATATATATATCAAAACGGCAATCTATTCTAATTAAAGAATAGCATCTCGCACAATTCATGTACTTTACAGTAACATTTCAGGCATGCAGTATTTGTTTTATACTTGCCAAATTGCTATTATCTCGCGTTGTAAATTTTTTTGTAAATTGCAATTGCTTAAAACTATGTTTCGCAACTCGTATACGAATCATCGCGTTACAATTGTAATAATAAAATATCACTACTTATTACTTTGTTTTTTATCAGAAAAAATGAACTGAATGTCATTGTTTTCGATAATATGATGATTGAAATGTATGAGAGATATTGCGTAGCAAGTATTACATGGTTTCAAACTATATAATTACAGATAACGGCCTGTCAATTAAGTGATGAATGATTTGCCTGAACAAAGTACAACGCAACTTTCAATTTGCAATGAAAAAGAATTTTCATGCTCTACATCGGCGAGCACGTCTAGTTTTAGCAATTTTTTCAAAATCAATATTGCAATATTTCTTAATTATCAATTAAACATCGGCGAGAATATTAAAGAATAAATGTAATTTTCTGTAAAATATGAACTCAAACTTCTTTGCCGAAAGTTTGAATTATTTCAAAAAATAATCCTTCTGCAACGATGGACATATAAATAATTACCTGAAAATTCTTACTGTCCTGTCACTGTCTACGAATTAATGCTATGATAGATTAACGCGTTTCGATAATCCCTTTCGAATATTTAAAAATATAGAATTCTCGATCAATGTCATAACTGAAAAAGAAAAGCAAAAAACAAGTACGCACATTGAATTGCCACGCGTTAGCTTGATTATGATTTCAAAGGTCGTCAGAACAAAAGTCAAGTCAATCGTTTCAATAAAGACGCCGGCAGGTGAACAAACGGCATCCTTGATAAAGTGAGATAGACAATCATAATTTACATTGTAAATGTATTTTAGGTCATGTATCGCATAAGGAACGCACATTGCTTGCGTCATGGCGCGGCAATGCTTGATTTTTCTTAAACAAAACAATAAACTTCGTGTGTTACAAAAAGTATAATAAAGAGGTATAGGAGCATACACGTGTACATACAAAAAGATATAAAATGTAAAGAAGTATAAATATAAATAAGAAGACACACAGATGTGATGCTCCTCGTTTTTTCCGATGTGTATACATATATAGTGTAGGCAAATTAGACCAAAAAAGTGCGTTATCTCGGAACCGGTTAAAACTACTCGAATTTAAACGTTTTTTTTTTAAATGTAGGTAATTAAAAATACTACAATGTTTATGGGTTAAAAATTAACGCTTTAATTTATTAAATAATTATTAAATAAACAATTAGCGTCAATTTTTAACCCATAAACATTGTAGTGTTTTTAATTACTTACATTAAAAAAAAAGTTCATATCCGAGTAGTTTTAACCGGTTCCGAGATAATAACCTAATTTGCCTCCACTAATACAGTAAGATATAACGTATAAAAAAGTAGACGCACAGATACTTCCCATTTTTTCAACCATGTCGAAAAAAAGGAATGCGTAAGTATTACAATCTTTAATGTTAGTGTTTTTAATGTTAGTTTTAGACTCTACACGTGGCGCTTTTACTATCGTATATTACTATAAAAGAACGCAATTTGATCTTTAATCGCATTTTTGTGCGATTAAAAAAAAATCTCGTAAAAAAATACTTCAGTTGTGAGTTATGCTAACAATAAATAGCCAAGTTAATTGGATTTTTTGCTACCATTCTTCTACAAGATTTTGTGCGATATCGTCATCCGATTACTTGTTTACAATCGGATTCGTGTCCTGATATAATCGCAGATCGTGTAAGTTTAGCTGCATTGCACATCATGAACTTAAAGATATGACAGTAGCCCAATGGAGATATAACAGCTCGATTAGGTTAAGTGGCGGTCTATCAAAATTCGATATTAATTCAATATTAATTCAGTATCAAATTCATTTCTCTCAAATTCAGTATCTCTCATATTCAGTTCGATTCATTTTCCTCAGATTAATTGATAGAAATGACTGATTGAAGTTATTTTTAATCGTTTATATAGCGCGTACATTGTACAAAATTATCTCTAACTAAGCATATCACTAACAAGACAAGAAGTTAACTTTTCCGTTAGAATATTAAATCGTTAAATCGCGTGCAATTTATCGCAACTTGCGCAAGAAAAGGAATTGCAGCCTTGAGATACTTCCATTATGTTGTTATGCATCTAAACCGTTCATTTTCTGACGATTACATCATATCATATTCCTAAAACTTAGTCAGCCAAAAGAAGATCAATTAAAACGAATCGTCTCCTTGACCGTGTTATTTTCAAATCCGCGGTTGGATAAAATTTTCAAACCTGCAATCTAATCGAATTTAATCCTCGCGAAGAAAAGCAATAGAAAAAATAATAAGATACTTATTTTTTTCTTAGATGTCTTTTCCTATATCACATTGCAGTCAATTTTTTAAACCATCTGATATAAAATCTTCAATTCTCCCTCTTAATTCATTTCGCTCAGCCATTTTACCGAATCTCATTATTATATTTATAGACTGATTTTGTGCTTATATTCTTTTGGCTTCTGTTTATATTCGTTTATTTTTACGTTCACTATATTTTGATCTGTCAATTTAAGTTCTCTTTTTTTCTTTTTTTTCTATCCATTTTCCGATTAAATTGTTTTTATATTTTTTTCCACAGCAGCTTTGCTGACTCTCATTCTTTTTATATTTACAGATTTTCCATTTTTTATATGCTCTTGGTAATTATCCGGAATCAAGTCTCATACATATGTAACTAAGTTGTATTAAAAAATATATATCTATATATTTTTCAAGCAACTACACGTCGAGTAGTTAACTATGCAGACTTTGTTGAGGGGGATCGACTTGAAAGATATCGCATTAGATATGTTGTAAAATCAAGACACGTACCACTACGTGGTTTCGTCGGTATTCCGCTTGCTCGAGTGAAGATAGTGAATTTTCATTTGTTTTCCTTTCAACTCTTGCTCTCAAGAGTTTCTTGTTCCTCTTCTGAAGATTCCGCTTTTCAGAAAAAGCGTGGTAAAGTCGATGCCTACAGGCACTTCACTGACGCTCCTTTTCCGCGATGCTGATTTATTCTTTCACCGTAGGCTACACCTACCGCTACACCCCACGTACATGTTTATGTATGATGTAATTTATGTCAAGATCATTTCACGCGGAGAATATTCTTGCCGTAATACAGGTATCTTCGCGCAACGAGGCGTGTAATGGAGTAGGTCATATGCGTTAAGTAACATATAGTACGGGCGTGCATTTCAATGATGTTGAATCGATATTTATCGCTCTGCATCGACAATTCTCTGGCGACGGGATGTATCTTAAGGCAATGACTCCTTACTCTCTCGACGTCTAATTAGATATCACGTGAGAACAACCGCGAGCAATGCCGCAACTGACGAGTACAAAATTACTTCGCGTCCGCAGAACAGAGAATCGAATCTATTAATTTGTGTCTGTGGCAATCTTTCAACTCGTAAAGAGACGTAGGAATTACAGGAAATCTTTTTCGCCCTAAAAATCACATTCGTATGCGATAAAATTGGATTCGTAAAAATGTCGCGAAGTATTATGATAGCTTTTTCTTTTGTAAGAAATTCCGCACAACGGTGAAACGTGAAATTTCTTGCGATCTATAATAAAGATACGTAATGCGATTATAATTTGTAACATTTCGCTTTCTATACAGGCGTAATATTCCCGACGTTTCTCTCACAGATATGGTAACCTTCACTTGATCTGCTGTCAATGTAAGATAACTTTATTAACGAAATATATTATTGCTACAAAAAATGTCATAATATGTCATTATAGCATAATGATTGATTTCAGAAAAAAACATTTGTCTAAATCTTGTTGGAAGAATATAATTGTCATAATCTTTTAAAGGAGGGGGTGCAAAAGTTTGTGCCGTCAACGGGAATCTGTAAAATATGCTTTGCTACCTTATTTGAGGTGGAAAGAAAAACTATATTACTTTATACACGGTTATATATTGTTTTATACACGGTTAGATTAGGTCTGAAAAGTCCCGAGAGACAGCGAAATATCTTGAAAAATATATATAATTTTTTCAAACAAAAGTAGTAAAACTTAAAAAGATCTATTTACTGGCCTTATGAGTTTGACTTTGAATGGTGTCGCCAAGATCAGTTCGAGATTATCATAATTTTTTTAAACGGGACTCCTTATTTTTTATCACATATTTTTATAGCTCCTCACGAGACTCCTTTTCAACACACAAATTTTAGGATCTACCGTTTCGAAGTTATTGAGCTTTTTTTATGGTAATATGTCGGTGACTGTAACTAATAAAAATAAAGAATAAAGAAGAAAATAAGTTATAAAGAATATATAGAACAAAATAATAAAAGTTAAATAATAAAGAACAAAAACAAAATTAAGAACCTCGACCTTGGAAGTGCCATCTAAGGTCAAATTTATAAGACTAGTAAATAAACCTTTTTAAACCTTACAATTTTCGTCTAAACAAATTTTCTATACAACTTATATTTTTCAAGATATTTCGCCGTCCCGGAACGTTTCGGACACCCTGTATAACTATGTATTTAGTACTATATAACTTTATACAATTATGTATATCAGGATGGGTGTGGTAATTTGTAGTACAACCGAGAACAAGGTGATTGTTCGTGCCAAAATAAGTCAAAATTGTAGAATAATTTTTTTTCGTACGAGGCTTTGTTTTCAAAATAAACAACTTTGAAAATCTATGAAGTAAACACGCATTGAACTATATCTCGATTAACGGATCTTGCTATCTTGCTACAGACTGCTTCTGTTCAAGATTTATTAAATCAACGAATTATGGATTGGCCGCGGAAGAATATCTTTAGTCCCTAAAATCGTCGGATCTACTCCGCTCGATTTTTATTTATAGTCATGTCAAAAGTTTAATTTACGCCATAAATAGTCAAAATATTGTTGCCCACTTAAGAGAACAAATTGTAGTAGCATTTCAAAAATTACAAGCTCAATCCACCTTGGCAAAAATGAGTCTGTGATTAAAAGAGTGCACAGCTTAAGGAGGCCAACAGTTTCAACGGTTTCTTAAATAAATTTTAAAGTAAGAAATTAAAAGATCCTTGATTATTACCGGTGTCCCCAAACAAAAACACGAACAGAAATAGTATATATAGCAAGACGAACTTCCTTGAATTCTTCCTTGAATTCTTTAAAGCGCTCCGGGAAAGCGCGACGTACGAGTGATTCTTGTTCC
Organism: Temnothorax ravouxi; assembly: GCA_030770255.1. Taxonomy (NCBI): domain Eukaryota; kingdom Metazoa; phylum Arthropoda; class Insecta; order Hymenoptera; family Formicidae; genus Temnothorax; species Temnothorax ravouxi. The sequence continues at coordinate 24,959 of JASTWP010000387.1, forward strand.
CTGCGAAGAGGACACATCTCGTCGTGTTAAAATCGCTCGAAAAATCGTAGAGCAAAGTTCGATGCTCGGTGATACGTTGTGCTATCGAGCGACTATGTATCGTTAAAACTTTATATTCATAATGCTAAGAAAAAAAAAAGAATTCTCCAAAGTGACAGTTGTGCGGTTAGTATATCCTACTGTCTATCCTATTAGTCTCATGTATTTGATATAATATCTCTAGGCAGTATATAAAGTTTCGCGGGAGTTCTTCTAGAATTCCTTCCACGAAGTCCTTCCTCGGCGTATCCGTTTCTCTTTGTCGGAAAATTAAATGAAGAATATGTATAACGTCTGTGTATATAAAGTGGAAATAAACTTCTAAAAAGTCTTTCTTAGAGAAAAGAAACTATTTCAACGCTTTGCGCCGAAATATGTACGTCTGGATAATAAAAAATTATTTGAAACTTTAGAGACTAAAATTATCGCGTAGAAATAGATAATTTTATATCCTTGTCCGTTTTCGTCATGTTATTATGCGATTCTCGTCAGTAGCGAAAATACGTATTCCCAAAACGACCGAGTCGGAACCGACATCCGATTTCTTTTTAGAAAAACGACCGGATGGTATAGTAGTTGCTTATGTAGTAACTATATAGCTTGATACCCGTGCTTCGCTACAGAACACACATTTACCCCTTTTCACCCCCTTAGAAGTCGAATTTCTAAGAGGTTTGGGCTGGGCGTTGATGAGTCAATCGGGACATTGAATTATATATTATGTGATTAGTTTTATTATCTTTCATTTCACAATTAAATCAGTAAAAAACATATGTAGATTAATGAGAAATACTGCGATCTATACTGTTATTGCTATTTGCAATTCACGATTATTGAGATATTATTTCTAATGAAGCAGTCAATAAAAATGTGTTATTAATTGCAAGTTATGAAAATCTTCTAACAGATATTACGTTGTTTTTTAAATAATTACATCTGTATTTTTATGATATTGTGTTAACGGAATAAGTAAGTACGATTATATATACATATATATATAGATATATATATATATATATCGAGATATATGTTTTTTACTGATTTAATTGTGAAATGAAAGATAACATAAGTTAAAGATAATACAAAAAGTCAAAGTACCAATAAACTGCATTATGTTAATTATTCGCTAATTGCGCATTTACATAATAAAGCGTCAACAAACATTTTTTTATTTATACTTTTCTCGTTAGTGTTCAGGCGAAGAAGAATAACTGTCAGCTCGTAAATAATTACAATCAATTCCTTTAATACCAGTCATTCCTTATGAAGGAGGAAAAGATACTTTAAAACAGAATCGCAAGTGTTCCTTCTTTTTCGCAATTTCATACACATAAGACTTTGGCAATCAAAGCCGTTAATAAAAACAAGTTACGTAGCTTCTACAATTACAGACACATGGGTTTAATTTAAGCGATTATCATGAAAACTAAGTGATCAGTGTAGTTATATACCGAGAATATCCGGTCAGTTTTTCCACATGCAAATTAATTAAGGAAAATTAATCTGTAATTGTTGCCGCATATACATTGTGTGCGCGAGCTTCGACTCTAACGTTATTTTTCCTTCTGTCGAGTAAAATGAACGGAAAAATATTGCTGTTTGCAATACTCTGTTGCAGCGAATAAAAACGAGCTGATGATAATTCAATGCGACGCGGATAAAATATAACGCAATGTCGCGTTCGCCAGAGAGATATGTCACGCGCCTAACTATATATAAATTTCCTCACGCAATTGCGTGGCAATGATTCACGGACATCTGTTTCACGCTTATGCGGCGCGTGTACCAATTGGACCCGAACGATTATCGCTTCCTTCCATCGCGTCGCGATGCACACTATTCGCTCGTGCAGATTAAAAATACATTTTCGACGAAAATTACATCGAACGTATCTCAATTTTAGAAAAAAAAAAATTGTCACTATTTCACGTTCAAGTATTCAGCAAAGGACAGTTACTTTAATGAACTAGTGACATGAACTAGTGACAGTAAACGTATATAGTTCTAATACGTTGTTGGTTGCGGCACAGTTGTTACTGATGTGCCCGTCTAATTTTTATTATATTGGCAATTTTTTTCTAATTCTATTATGTTTTTCAATCTTTTCTACCCTTATTTCATAAATATATAATTTTTTAAAATTTAGTTGATTAGTTCTTGAATTATATATAAGCGAAAAAAAATGTGCAAATTTCTCATTTGTACACTTTTTCTATTATATTAGCAATTTTTTCCTAATTCTATTATATTCTTCAATCTTTTCTACCCCTATTTCATATATAATTATTTAGAATTGATTAGTTCTTGAATTACATACGTTAGAATTTGCTATATAGGAATACCTAATATACATAAAAGCCTAATAAAATTAGATCTAATCAACCAAATCTTAAAGTTTTATATATGAAATAGGGGTAGAAAAGACTGACGAATATAATGGGATTAGAAAAGTTGCCAATAATTAATAATAAATTGCCAAAAAAAAAGAATTATTAAAAGTGGTTGAGATTTGAGCATAATTATTTGCTTATAATTGTTTGGCTTCCTCTTTTTTTGAGACTTTTGAAACTTTTGAAAGAAAATGGGACTATATAAGTTACCTAATGACGTATTAACCATTACTCTATGATTATTAGTTTCGAACCGAAGATATAAACGTTCAAATAGTGTGACATGTTTTCGTTGCATCTGTGCTCCCAATGTTACATGTTACCCCCTACTTATTACTGTCGACAAAGACGTAGTTCTATGTCAAAATACCAGCAATGAAAAAAGGAGAAAAATTTCGGGGAAGGATAACTTCAAAACGTAACGATAGCGCGGTGCGAGGGCGTCTGAAAGCGACGTGTACATTTTTCATGATCTCGATGCGCATCGCTTCACTTGCGGTTGATGCATGAGTCGGCAGTTTCAGGTCAAGAAACTTTCTTTGTGATTCTGCAAAGGATAACGATTGAAGCGTGACTCACGTTTTCGCGAGACGTGTTAGATGCATCGATGGGAACACACGCGCGAGTCGCGGTCGCTTTTTCTTCTGCGCGGAGACAAGGCGAGGGAATGATAGATGGATGCTAAGATAATGTCAGTTAAATATGACAGCGCGTGACAAACAAAGAAGAATAGCCGTTTGGTAAAAATCACGCGCAAATTGTATAATTCGATCACGGTCAGCTGCTGCATAATGCAACCGCGTTTGCTGTTTGTGCAGCTCTTCGTGGAGAAGCACCTTGGATAAACTCACGTGAAATGCACAAAAATAAAGATAATGAGATCTTAGCGGTACATATCGTTATTTCAACTATTTAATAGAGCAGCCTGCCGAGGGAAATGACATAGATGAGGCAAATTACTTGAATGCCGACAGTAGAAGAGTACATTCATCTGAAGTAAATCAAGCAGAACATTCTTACGGCCGCTTATTTTAGTTTGACACATATTACACTCATATTATCATTTTTATGTTAATATAAATTACTTTATTTTTATATATAATTATAAATTATCGCACTACGCAAAAACGTAAATATTTCCTCAGTGTTTTCGTTAATTTAATCATATTTCCTACAAGTCAAAGCGCAAGTATACGCGTTACAAGTATTTGTGCGTGTGTGTTATGTAGCGGAAAACGATAAGGGAATGACACTTGAAAAATATATGCTAATGTCGTCTTCTTGCGTGTTGTTCCGATAACGTCAATAACAAATAAGACCGTGAACTCGATCATATAAATCGATTAAACGATCGATTAAACGCACAAAGTATATACACTGAGAAAAAAGAATACTTGGGTCGATGTTCATTATAGTCGGATCTTATATATATTTCAGACTGTCTTAGTTACAATCTTAAGATATCATTAACCAATCACAGAGCCGTATTAAGATATTACTTAAGGATGTATGGGAGGTACAGTCTGAGATGTATAGGGCATAATTTTCAAAGCGCTACCAAGTGGATAAAAATTTGTGAGAATGTTCTTTTAGTCTTCCTGATGTGCTACAAAAAAGTAGAAACGAATCCACTAAACGGTTGCTGATGAGATATAACAATTTTAATTCACTGATTTTACTAAAATTTTACTTAAAAAAATCTGAAAAAATTCATGTTACCTTATTAACTATCCTACTTTAAGGATCAATCGCTATATTGCCGATTTTTTCATTTGTTTAAACAATAGATTTATATAAACAAATAGAGCTACAGGGGACAGTCACTTTCGCCAGGGCATGAGTGACCCGACGTTACCCGCGAAGGGTTAAGACGATCTTGAAATAAGATCTATGAATACCGGCTTTAAAAATTTATTTGTGGAATATACGGTTTATTTTACAGAAATAAATCTCTTATTTAAATACGGCAAAATAAAATTTTATTTCTAATAAATTAAAACCATATATTTTATTTTTTTTAATAAGTATTATTTATTACAAATAATTGTACATTTCCTCGGCATAAATTATTTAATTGCAAATATCAAACTTTTTTTAATTTATATAAATCGATTTTTCACGTCACAAGTACAGTGACCGGCATAATAAAATGACTATCCCACACAATTTTGGGCACAATTAAATCATATTGACAATTAACAATTGAAAATTAAAATTTTAACCGTTAATTGCAATTGACAATTAAATTAGTTAGTTGTGAGTGTATGTATTTGTTTTATATGATTAAAATTAATTAATTGTTAATTGTCCTTATAACTAAAACTAATTATTTAATTATTTACTAATTTTAATTGTCAGTGCAATTAACAATTAATTTTTATTGTGATGATGATTTAATGTGTGCTATTTATTTTAAAGACTATATATTCTTACTAGCTGTTTGTATGCCTTGCGAGAATATATGTTTTTTTTATAGAATAAGATGGCAAACGAGGAAAGAAGCAAAAAAGTTTCAATAAAATATAGCATGTAATAATTCTGATTTGTAATTTTTTTATTAATGTAATGTGATTACTAAATAATTGCAATTAAAAGGTTAGTTGCGATTAAATAATCGCAATTGAAATGCCACAATTAAATATCCAATCAATTGATTAATTAATTAAAGCTTTAATTGATTGATGCCCAACACTGCCATCCCATATCGTACACAGAAATCTCTTAAAATTATAATATTTTTAATAAAAAAGCATCCTGTTATGGGGCTTTTTTGAAAGAATTACTATCACACTAAAGATTTGTTTTAAAAATTGAAAGAATTTTTGCAACAACAAGAACTTATAACTTTATCTTACCAAAACAAGTATTTTCATGTATGACAAAAAAGTGACCACTTTATAACTCTTAATCTATTGTTGAAAAAACTTAGTTATTATTGTATGGCCTCCTTTGTATGGCCTTAATGACCGCCGCCAACTGTCTGTGGGCATACTTTTGACCAGATTATTCGAGATTTTTCCAAGTCGTTGCAGCTCATCAAACTAATTATTTTTATAACTCCGGTTTTGTTCACATTTTATGGTCGAAAATCGACCATAAATTTTCGATGGAATTCAGATATAAAGAATGTGGAGGCCAATCAATCAGTTTAATGTGATGGGAGGTAAGAGATTTCTTATACTGTTTTTTTTGGCAACATGTTTGGTCTTGTTGTTCTCTAAGTCCAAATTGGATCAATGAAACTTCCAAATTCTCTCACGTAAAATATCAATTTAAGTGTCAGCAGTCATGATACCATTGATTTTTATTAATTGACCCACTCCTTTCCAAGAAAAACAGACCAAGATGTTAACTTCGTGATGTTTCACCGTCTTCTGGAGGTGACGATCTTGAAGCTCTTCGCCAGATAGCCACGTCTGCTAAGAGCAGGATTTACAAATTGTGTGCCGCATGCCATATTGGCATAATTTTGGTAGTAGAGCAAAGCATGATCTGCCGTGTCAGATATATGCGTAGAAAATGAAACAGAAATCTACCAGAATCTGACATCATGATATAATAGTAGATCGTGACGACACAATCATATTTCTAGAAAATAAGCTTAATTAATGAGAACGTAGTGGATAGGAATCTGTTGCATACTCATGTTTGGATCTGCTGGCATATTACCGATATTCTGCTAGCATTTGGCTATTGCAGTTTTTCGCGCGCGCGCGCGCGCGCGCGCACACACACACACGAATTCGTTGTATGCGTCCAAGAAATTCGAACTTCCTCTCGTCCGTCCGCAGAACTCGTTTCCAGAACTCCACAGGTTGATTTGCATACTTTATTGCAAATTCGAGTCGTTTCCTTTTATTTTTTTTACTAATTAATGGGCGCTTACGTGTAATATAGTTCTGTAGATTTGTTTCCCGCAATCTCCTGCGCACTGTCCGGTCGGAAATGGTCAGATGGAGTGATTGACAAAGATTTCTGACAGTTGTCCTCGGATCTTTCTTCACCATTCGTATGATGTTTGCATCATTACGGCAAGTTGTGCTTCGGGCGTTCTACCTCTTCCAGACCGATCAGCCACTGTGTTTAAAAACTTCTTATAAAGCTTCTGAATAGCGTTTTTGCTAATTTCGTATTTCTGAACGATCTGCCGCTGCGATACATCGCGTTTACATTATCTTTAATAATTAGGTTTCGAACCTGATAAGAAATTTGTCGACCAGTCATATCCAATATCTTTCTAAAAAGTTTTTTTATAATAAACATTAGTTTATACACGATATGATATGGTCACTGTTTTAATCAGCAAGAAAAAAATAATCAAGAGTTGAGTTCTTTATTGCTTGTAATAAAGAAATCCGGCAATATGCTTATAAAAACGATAAAGCAGACGAGAATGTGTCTTCATGACCGAGTGATACGGATGGTATCACTAATGAGCTCAAGGAGATGCGCAAAGGTCTCTTTTTCGCTTACCTCATACGTCTTATATAAAGTCAGAGCGATGACACTATAATAGCTTCATCACCTATACATCGCCTTACTAATAAAGTCTATCGACAATTAACTTTTATAGTCGCTTACTAAAATAAGGTTGTCATGGTAATTATCTCCATCCGGCAGTGCGTTGCCTTGCACATCAAATGTTTCCGATACTTTAATCACAAAAAATCGTTATTTGCGTAAAATACCGCTTGACTTTCTGTTAAATTTATAGAATCGAAGATGCTTCTGAGGGGACTCAGCGGACAATTCAGGTCGGGCGAGCTGACGGCGATTCTGGGTCCATCCGGTGCTGGGAAATCGACGCTACTCAACGTTCTCGCGGGATACAAGTCAGTATAATAATCGCGAATTTTAATAATTATTTAATCGGGTAGCAAATTAAATTGATTACTAATAATAAAGTTGATAATAAAATTGAGTATAATTGCATGGTTAAAAAATTATAGTCGGAATACTCATTTTTATAATAAATTCTATTGTAATACTAGTAATATAAACTAGTAATATAAAATACTATAAATTATAATGTAATTATAGTATTTTTAACTATATTTTTTAATCGGTGTAGTCTTATTATCTTCCTCGCGTTGTTTAGCCGCTGAAGCTCAATTAAATGTCGATGAGAAATCAACGAGTCTCTAACTGCATAATGATGTTTGTAACTAATTATTCCATGGTTGCATAAGATGGTCCATTGGAAAAAACCAACATGAAAGAACGATCAGAATACATAACTTATTATTTTTTCCAGTGATCTAACGATCAGAATTTTATCAATGTATATAATGTCAGAATGGTATAACATCGTTTTGCTTTTACATTTCCATTCGGATATAATATTCTTCTCGGATTCATTTGCCGGAGATTATATCAACCGGGATTAGTTGTCTATGTCAGCATTCATGCGAGGTTTCATCGAATAAACACTACAGTCGGCAAAAAAACTTTTTTACTAAACTTCAATGATTGTTGACCTCGGAATCGACCTGTGACACATCAACTGAATAATCAATGATATTAAAATTAATGCAATGCGTTACTCAAACTGTATCCTAATACAAAGGAAATGACAAGCGGCAAAAAGTTTTCCGGCGCTTCACAAAAAACGTGTGACGTTTTTCCTTTTCTCTTTCAATATATATGCAAATAAAGTGAAATAAAGCTGCTCCGGTTACAGATGCACGGACATAGGTGGCTCAATAAGTATAAATGGACAACTGCGGGATATGCATGAATTCAAGAAGATGTCGTGTTACATCATGCAAAACGATCTCATACAACCAAATCTCACAGTTTATGAGGCTATGTCCTTCGCCGCCGACTTAAAGCTCGGCAAAAGGAAATCGAAATCTCAGAAATGCGCCGCTGTAAGTATCTCGGCCTTTTATATCACAGCTATATACTGGAAGACGAACGGATTGAGAAAACGCAATTTAATAACGCAATGCGTCAGACTATTGTAAAACTAAAAGTGGCAAGCGACGACAAATTTTTGGCATGCCATAAAATCATACGATTTTTTTTCTACAGCAATAAAATGGCTTAAATTTCGAAGACAACACGAGAGAGTAATACACAGCGAAGATAAACGACGTGTAGATAAATATTTCTTAAAATTAAATAACATATCAGCTATTTTTTATGCAACTCGTGTATAATAATCTCTCCCTCTCTCTTCTGCGATTAAGTTTTTTCTTGCAATACTACTGTGTAATTCTATGCTGATAATAATGTGGTTTAATTTCAATAATTCGCTCGAAGAACTTTAACCTGAAATGCTAATCCCATTGGAGAGAACCAATATACTATTGTTAGCCACATCGTTAAACGTATCCCACAACTCGTAAAATAACGTATTTTACAACTCGTAAACAAAATTTCGATAGAATTGCAATTAGAAAAGGAAAAGAAGCCAAAAATTTTCCACAAGTCAAATTCGGGAGTGAATCGTAGTAAGTATTTGATTACTTTATAAATGTTCTTTTTTTTACGTCTTTACGAGTAAAAGTGCGTAACGTCCGGCAGTTCAGTATGTTTTTAATAACAACGAGTGATCAAAAGCGCTTTTTCTTACCGCGCAAATTGCACGCAAAAATAAACCACGAAGATACATTTCGCATAATATCAATAATTGGTTTCAGATAGAGGAAATCTTAAGTACTCTCAGATTAACCGGAACGCGAAATACAATCACAGACAGGCTCTCCGGTGGTGAAAGAAAGAGGCTGTCAATCGCACTCGAGCTCGTAAATAATCCGCCTGTAATTTTCCTCGACGAACCGACCACGTAAGTATTAATCGCAATTAGAACTGATTATCTTAATTTCCTAATTACATATACATATACCTCAATAACTTACCATTCATAAGAGGATCATATATGTCACTTCGTATTATAATAACTGTCGATATATTATGCGAATATATTATTAATGAGATTAAATATCCGATAAATACAGTTCGTATCTATTGGCGCAGTTTCAAACTCTCTACACGGAGATAATTTTCTGTTATATTTTACAGTTAAATTCACTATAAACTTGGAACAATTTGGCAACCAAGGAATTTTTGAAATATACAAAAGACATTTTACAAACAACGTGATAAAAATTACCAAGCAGATTGGTAATTTTTGAAAAATTATTAAAATTTCCTACATATATTTTAGTAAAATTAATCAAACATATTTTATATTTTAATGTAACAGATATTAATTTTTTTTATTATTTCTATTATAAAATTTTTCGTCGTAATATGTTGTCCCACAACTACCATGATTTCAGGGTAAATTCTAAGAAAAAATTATCTCCGTGTATGATTACTTCAAAAAATAAAAGCAATACTTCAAGTATACTCAAACCTGGACGAAATGGATTCCAACCCTTCATGAGTACCTCGAAAAACAAGAGTGTTACTTCCAAATAGACCTCGAACCTGGATCAAATATGTTCGAACCTTTTATGAGTACTTTACTAGAAATTTAATCTGTGAAGCGTAATGTGTGTGTGTATACACACAAATATTTCTTTATTAAGGGAGAGTGGGCATGAAAGAGCTAGTATTTTTTCAAAATATGAAAAAAAGTATTTAACCTGGTGTTAATGAAATAAAACCGCTTTCTAACTTGAGAGAGTGTATTTATCTATAAGATAAATTTAATAAGAAAATAATATTTAGTCATTAACAGATTTTTATCACCTTTTTTTAAATAGAGAATTTGGCTCTTTCAACAGTTTCAACACAACATAGCTTTGAAAAAGGCATCACCTGTTTTGAGAGAGCCGTGTACTATAAATTACTTATAGTTTAAACTTAACGCTCTTAAAACTAATAACACAAATAAAATCAAAACATGTTATCCTTTAACAAAAATTATCTTCTTAGAAAAAAACTAATAATTCTTCTTTAAAAAAAAAAACTAATAAATATCTGAAAGATAAAAAATATAACATTTCTAATCAAAAACACTTATTACCAAAAAAATGAAAATTTTCTGTATTGCCATATATGAGTTACGAACTCAACCAGTCAACTTGCACTAATAGCCCGGGAGATAGCGACAGATTTTTCGCGTTAATATCTATAAAGCTAGATCTTTTTTCCATGATAGTTTAGACAGTATCAATGATGAAAGTGCAAGTCTACCAAACTTTTAGTGTTGCAAAAATGAGTAAAAAATTAAACAACATCATGTTGCAAAAAGTTGCATAAATCGTATTATATCTACAAAATTGAAATTTTACATACTCACAGATGACAAAAGCATACCGGAAATTAATATTTTACCGCGTCGGAAGCGTTGCCATGTCAGGTCTACCACCTACGCAAAGTGTGGAAAAAAACAAACACTTTTGACTTATATCTACAAAGCTAAAATTTTTTTTTGGAATAGTTTATTGAATAAGACATCTAAAAAATACAGTCTACCGATAGTCTCTCGTTGCTAAAGCCTCGGTAGACGCAATGGAATGCAAGCGCGTGACCGCGGCCGCTGCGTTCCAGGCCATTGCAGTTCGCGGAGAAGCTTATTTGAATTTTTGCCGCGGAATATTAAATTGTCAAATAATAATTAATTATTTTTATTATACCTACTAATAAAATTATAACATTTTTTTTTAAATTATTACATAATTTTAAATATCTTTAATAATTTTAATTAATTTATTAAATAAAAAACTAATAAAAAACTAATAAAAAATTAATAAAAAATAATAAAAAATTAAATAAGTAAGTTAAAAAAGCTGCTAGGTTCATACCCTAATTATAGATATATTAATTTCTTATTTATTTATTTTTTTAATGATATGCCTGACTAAAAAGGATTATTTTGTTAGAATATATCATGTACTTTAAAATACTTTCATTATTATATTTAATAGAATCAAACTATTACAAAAAATTTCAAAAATTTTGATGCCCCTTACATTATAATATAATAAAAATTATTTTAATATTAATATTTTAAATTAATTTTATTTTATTATTAATTTTTTCTTATAATATCTTATATTTTCTAAATATTTTATTATTATTTTACTGTTTTATCTTAAAGATTCTTTGATTACATTATAATTTGATTCTTTATAGTATGCTTTACCTCTTATAAACTATATTTAAATTTTTAAAATAATAAAAATAAATACACAAATATATATATATATAATTTTATATATAAATTTAATTTGAAAATATTGAATTACATATTTTAATGTAATTCAATAAATATGTAAATATTGAATTACACATTTTAAATTTTTCCCTAAATATTCAAGTCAAGTTATATCCACCTTTATTATTTAACTCTTACAATATTAAAAGGGTTATATAATTACAAATATAAATAATTTAAATATCATATTGAACTTACATAAAAATTCAAATAATAAAATTTTTTCATAATATTATTTAACTCCATATATCTATCTATATATATAAAGGAAGATGTCCTGACTGACTCACTCACTCACTCATCAACGCCCAGCCCAAATCCCTGAACCGAATTTTTACCAAAAGTATATGAAATAGGGGTAGAATTTTCCGAAGAGTGCTATAGAGTGTATAGTTTTTCGTTACCGATCTTTTCGGGAGAGAGAGAGAGAGAGAGAGAGAGAGAGAGAGAGAGAGAGAGAGAGAGAGAGAGAGAGAGAGAGAGAGAGAGAGACTATTTGCGTGTCTTAATACACATGTTCTCCGGGGCGAAGCCCGGCGGGGCATACTAGTATTTATATAAAAGTATTAAAAGGTACATTTACCAAAAAATTGATGGTTAACGAGATATTTCATGTTTTATTCTGGCACATTTTGACATAAAATATAAAGTATCTCGTAAACTATTCATTTTTAGTAACTGTACCTTAATACTTTTAGGTACAGAATAATAATATGAATCAATATTGGTGTAAAGAAAACACATTAATTGTTGCTTTTCAAAAAATACATGTAAGTTGCATATTGCAAGTTACACATTTATATATATATAAAATTCGAAGTATAGGTTCCAATGGAAATCCGCACGAATATAGAAAACGGGCTAACTAAGAACCCGGCGCGGTAAATAATGCGCGAAAGTTTTATTTATATTTTTATTTTACATACTTACCAACCTTTGACTGCGTGCCGACTAGTAACCTGCCTCAGTGGTCGAATTGGTACGACCTTTGTCGAATTGGAACACCTTCACGGAATGAAGGAAGTTCCAGATTCGAACCCTGGCTGAGATAATATTTTTCGCAATAATTTTTTTACAGTTATTTAGGCAGCGGTCCACTTGATGCTACAAATACTTTGGAGCGTTCTTCTTCTCCTTCTTTCTTCATTGAAAGAAAAGAGAAGAGGAATGCTTCAAAGCATTTGTAGCGTCAATTGACAAAGGTCGTACCAATTCGACCAATTCGACACGGTTGAAAACTGTAGATTTGCATAGCGGACAAACATACAAACCATTCATTTATATATATATAGAGATTACATATATTTTATATATATATATATATATATACACATATATATATAAATTCATCGATTTTCCTTCTTGTATAGTTACGGCATGGCTAGATGACGGAACCAGACGCATAAATATAAGCACACACGCGCATAAAAGAAAATTATTTGACAATAAACGTTCGAGACAGCAAACATTTGCTCGCGGTAAACATTTTCACATCTCACCCGGACTATGTTGATCGCGCAGATACTAATTATGCACTTTTAACGACGACAAAGAAGTCTCGCGTGGAGAGACTCCGCCATCAGACTCATCCGCTCTCAAAGCGTATTGTCATCACAGAAGTGTCAAAAAGAGATATCTTTTTCTTTCTTTCAGTGGACTGGACGAGATCGCTTCTGCCCAGTGCATTGATGTTCTCCAGAGGCTGGCGCATTTCGGGCGGACTGTCGTGTGCTCGGTGCACACGCCCAGCGCGAGCGTGTTTCAGAAATTCGACCACGTTTATGTCATGACCGACGGACAATGCGTTTACAGGGACACCGCGAGCAACCTAGTGCCTTTTTTGCGAAATGTAGGCCTAGAATGCCCGACACATTACAATCCAGCGGACTTTAGTGAGTTAATACCAGAGAGAAACCAGAAAGAGGTTATACACTACACAGAGAGAATTTTCTCTTAGAGTTTACCCTGAAAATCATGATACATACATAGTTGTGGGATAATATCTATGTATTACGAAGAATTTTATACGAACTATTCTGATTAATATCTACCCTAAAATATAATAAAAAGTATTAATATTTATTACAATAAAATATAAAAAATATTTGATTAATTTTACTAAAATATATGTAGTAAAATTTCAATAATTTTTCAAAAATTACCAATCTGCTTGGTAATTTTTATTACGTTGTTTGTAAAATTTCTTTTGTATATTTAAAAAATTTTTATCGTTACCGATAATATTTGATTGGTTGCCAATTGTCCCAAGTTTGTAGTGAATTTAACGGTAAAATATAACAAAAAATTTTCTCCATATATATAATCTCGCATAACTCGAGCAACACATGTGAGATAATGATGGACATCTGAAGGATGAAACTGTAGCCATTGGCTATGCTTTAAATTACTTCTAAGATTTACAATTCATGGTACGGGTATTATAGTTTTATTTGCATCATTGAGTAAAATGTAGGCGAAAAAAGCATTATCTAAAACTTCGAGACCTCTTTTCATAAATAATGCAAAGAGAAGGATTATAAAAATTAAGAATTAATAATTTAATTTAAAAAAATTAGGAATTAATTAATGATGGATTTATATGTAGTTCGATTTCGATCAAAAACAATTTAATTTCATCGAGCTCCGAAATCTCTTTTCATAAATAATGCAAAGAAGATTATAAGACCAAAAAATTAATATCTAATTAAATCTATAATTTAATTTTTAAGAATTAGAAATTAATTAATTAAAAATACATAGTTTGATTTGGATAAAAACAATTATGTTAACAAAATTACATTAACGTCGAATATTCATTTCAGTAATAGAGATCGCGTCGGGTGAATATGGTTTCAATTGGATCGACCGGATGATTACATGTGTCAAGACGAAGCAACCTCTACTTCCAATTCCTCGATCGGAGAGCGAGTTTAATCTCGACCAAAAGATCCCGAAAATCTCGTGGATCTATCAATTCGGCACGCTAGTGAGGAGAATGATGCTGCAGCTTTATCGAAACAGAGTAAGATCGGCGTATTTTACATATCTCTCCAGAAGCGGGATTTATCGTTGAACAGCTCTTTTATCACATATAATACCTGACAGAATCCCGCTACAGATAATAAAATCTGTCAAAAATAAATTTTGCAAAGTGTCTGCTATAAATTTTGTCGGTAGAATGTCAGCAGAAATATTATAAAAAGAATCTCTGTCATTTTGCAATGATATATCTATTTAAATGCGGCTACTTTATATCCATTTAAATGATAGATTCTGTTTGATTTCTATTGGCAATCTGTTATCAAATTATATTGACTAATTAGTAGAACATATGAGCTTAATGTGAACGCAATGTGATGCCAATTTGCATCGCAAAATTTTATTCAAATCTGCTATAGCAAACTATACTATAGCATAATTGCTATCATTTTGTTTACTAAGATTAGTATGCTACAAGTGATTTGTATTACGAAAGAATCCACTAACGTAAGAAACGATACTGAGTGATCTTGAAGCTATTTTGTAAATAAAAAGAAAGTAGACATAAACATAGTATATCCGATAAGAGAGCGCTAACAAAGTTATTAGAATATTAGATATTTGGTCAGGAAATCTCTTCTGAAGTCGCGCATAAAGAGCAGGTTTCTTTGTGTTCACAGAATTATATATACCTGAAGATATCGCTCTACATCTTTTTGGGGCTAGTGATCGGCGGATTATTTTTTAATATGGGCAACGACGGCTCCAAGGCCCTCTTCAATTTCGGCTTTTGCTTCGCGTGCATCATAGTTTTTCTGTACTTACCTATGCTACCGGTGCTGCTGCAGTGTAAGGAAAAATTCTCTGCGCGTAGAAAATTAGAAACGGTGCATAAAAAAAATAAAAATCAATTTTCTGACTGATCGGAAATTTTATCTATCACAATTTTATGTTCGCGGATATTCCTTTGATACGGAAATCTCGTCATAAGAAAGCACGTTCGTCGTACAATCGAAAAGCACAACACGATTTTATATTTGTTTGTTGTATAATTGCCATAATTATATTCAAAAATTAAATCTCTTCTTAAAGGCACGATTCGTAAAGACACAGAAACGATTAAAGACATTACTTTTCAAGACATCAGCTCAAAATTGTATTTTATCTCGTTAATTACTCTTCTCTACGTACTCTTCTATTTATCTCGTTATTTTCTCATTGCAGTTCCTTTAGAAATTCAGATGATGAAACGAGAACACTTCAACAGATGGTACAATTTTAGCGCATATTATTGGGCTTTAACAGTAGTCAGTATACCTTCACAGGTTGGTCTTCTGTAAATTATATAATTTGTCTTTTATATGGTAAGGATATTTTATATATCTTTGATGGCGTCTCCGAATAAAAAATTTTAACTTCCTGGAGAATTGTCCCACGTGAACTATAGCTCCTGGTGTCGTCAATTGTTATTTTTATGGGAAGAATTTAAACTCCCCTTAGCAAAGAGAATTACATCTCATTTTTACTTTAAATCTTGATCCTAATCTGTTTATCTATCCAAACGTTTTAAAAATTATTCTTGGTCTTTTCCCAGATATTTTTCGCAGTTTTATACCTCTCAATGGTTTATCTTATCACGGGGCAACCCCTGGAGTTGCAGAGAAGTTCCATGTTTTTCGGCACTTGCTTCGTGTGTGCCTTCATCGCGGAGAGCATAGGACACAACGTTGCCAGTGTGTTTAATGTCAAGGTACGTTCAAAATTGCAAAAGAAAAGGAGAAACTCTCCTAAGATCCATTGTCCTTTTACAGAATAGTATATTCACTGGACCCGCGTTAAGTTGTCCCTTGATGCTAATCGCGGTGCAAGATTTTGGTGAGTCAATCGTTCCTCGACCGATCTACCGAACGATTCTAATGTATATAAGTTATATCCGGTACGCATTGGAGGCTCTCACAGCGGCCGTATACGGTTTCAATAGACAGAGACTACCTTGTCCAGTGGAAGAAGTTTACTGTCATTTCAGCTCGCCTACAGAACTCATGAAAATCATAGGTAAGAACCTACTGATCGGTCTAGTCGCTCTGGTACCCGTTTTAGGAAGCATTACGCACATCACGCGTTATTTCGATGCTAATCTGTAAATATCTGAAGTGTTTAAGTAAATTTGTCTGTGTTCCAGGTATGAAGACAGTTCCGAATTTCTGGTTGGATTTATCCGCCCTTTTCGTCATCTTATTTATTTCTAAAGGAATCTTATATTATTTGCTAAGGCAAAGGGTGCAACCAAACAAAACTTTCCAGATGCTCCACCTAATAGGAAAATTAATCAAAAGCCATTTCAACATGTGATACTTAGTTACACATATGTTTCATTTTCGCTCGTATCATGATGTGTCAACATTATACGCGTGCTCTCTAAGTAAATAAAACGCATTCTAGAAATGTGATCTTGAAATGTATTTGCGACGAAGCGAAGGTACAAAATTGTCGATACAACGATATGTCGAAGGTAATATTGATTATAATTAAAATAAAAAATTATAACTAAAATTATAAAAAACAGAAAATAATATAATAGTATAATTTGTAAAAATAAAATAAACAATCAATTATACAATTTTTGCTAAATAAAAAGAAATAGTATATTGTACAATTAGTGGGAAAAGTGGTCGATTCTGAATGAGTGTGAAGCTGGTTGCACGAGCGACCAAAATGAATCGTTTTGCTCACTCAAAACAAGCGCGAAAAGCGGCCCATTTCACGCTCGCGTTAGGGAAATAAATATGTGCTCTTATTTTTGTCATCATACCGTCAAAGCTAGAATATTTCATAAGAATCGCCTCAAGGTAAGTTTGAGATAAGGTTTTTTTTACACAAAATTATGTAGATAACTATTACAACGTCGAATTCGATTTTGCATAAGACACGTAGAGTTTACGCTAGAATACCGGTCTAAAATATAAAAAAATTATTCTTTCACTGTAAACGATTATTATAGACGAAGAGCTGGCTACGAAAATTAAAAATGATAAGGTGCAGTCAAAATTTGTATGAAAACCCTCCTTACTATTTGAAAAGCACGTAGCACATTTCTAAAAAGCCGCTGCCGAATGATTTGAAATTTACGGATTTGATTGTCACATTTTTTACAATTAGTTATTTGTGGGCCTGATAAGCGAACGCGAAGTAGTTCCAATTGCTTGCGGAAAATTAATTCAATATCTCAGGATATAATATACGCCACACATCACGGTAAAATAAAAACAGGAAAACATATTAATCTTGCAGTTATTAAAAAGTATAACAAGTAGCAGAAAAGTAGTCGATGTAATAAATAGATTTGGTCACTGTTGTAGTTACAACGTTACTGAAAAATTAGAAACTGAAGTAACTTATTCTTTATGCAACAAATCAAACGTATGTCCGGAAGACACAATATTATCTCCTAAACACTGTACAGGTATTGCGTTTGACAATTATGATAGATTTGTTGAGACTTGCAATGGTAAGGACACGCTTCACGATACAGTAGGAATATTATATCAAAATATGTAATTCATGGCGAAAACATTACTCTTTCTGAAAGTGATAATAGTAATGATAGCTTACATCCTGTTGCCAAAAGAAGAAGAACGTTAGATGTCGTAGCTATACAGAATTGCCTACATATAATAAAAGATATATATGGAGGGGTAATTATCGGGTCCATTTCGGGGATCTAAGAGTTAATATGGGGACATTTGGCACATTTGAGGTCCGGACCCGGTATTGTTCTAGATGAAAGGGATGATGTAGGGACCGGTCCCTATAATTCGCTCTGCTATATTCAACGGATGATATCGGGACCTGGTTTTCCAGGATTCAGCGGTTGATATGAGGACCGAATTCACTCGCGATTATTAGAACTAAATGCTAAATATGATGATAAATATTGAGTTTATCTAATATATCATAACGCTAATAATGCGAGGGAAAGGTTAGAGAGATCAACACACTTCTATCGTATATCTATAAAAGCTTCCTAACCATTTTCTGCGATGTAAGGTTCCATCTGAGGACCGCAAACAAAGAGCTACAGGAACTTTTTGGGACCATATTGTAAAAATATAATTATTGACTTATATTTATAGAAAGAATTGTAATGTAGACTTCTTTTATTGGTTATACATCATTTAATTTGTCTTAGCAAACGATGTTGTCAGAATTATTGTATCAAATATAAATTAAAAAACGTTCTTGCCACGGAGGCAGGTCGTACTTGTGTTCTGTCGAAAATATATACATACAAAAGTATAAGTTACTGATAGCAACTAAATGATGTAATCACCGTTTCAATCAGGTTGAAACAATTTTATATATGTCGTAGGCAAATGGTTATTTTAGGAAAATAGCTTCTGATTAGGCAAATGCTATCTGCCTGGCCAAATAGCTTTCACCATTTATTCTTGCTATTTTCCTAGTCAAATGCTATTTTCCTAGGCAGATGCTATTTTCCTAGGCAGATGCTGTTTGACTGAACCGCTGTTAGACAAATGGTATTCCGCGAAGCATGTATTTGGGAAATTCTTCAGTTTATAGCTATCCCGGAGCACAGAAATCGATGAAATTAAGCTTACTCGACGCGTTTTTGCACAAAACAACCGAATCTGGCAGAAAAAAGTGTCGCTCTGCCCCGCGAGGCGAGATATTTAGCATTAAAGTTGACGATTCTTAGGTTAGAAAACCTGTCATACCGACGTGATGTAGCGATCATGAGCACACACACACGTGTATATGCCCTGCTTTATAGAAGTTGTAATTTTCGTTAAAGCAGGGCACATACACACGTGTGTATGCCCTGCTTTATAGAAGTTGTGATTTTCATTAAAGCAGGGCACATACACACGTGTGTATGCCCTGCTTTATAGAAGTTGTGATTTTCATTAAAGCAGAGTACACACACATGTGTGTATGTCCTGCTTTATAGAAGTTGTGATTTTCGTTAAAGCAGGGCACATACACACGTGTGTATGCCCTGCTTTATAGAAGTTGCACACATGAGGAGGCCACTATTCTTCAGATTTACCCCATTTGCCTAAGAGCGGTTCAGTCAAATAGCATCTGCCTAGGAAATGCAACTGCATGGTCCCAAGAAATACCGTTAGTACTCCGTAATCGGTTCTCTTATGTACCTTTACAGGAAACAATATTGTCTTTTAATTACTACGTAAACTGAAGAAGTTTTTCAATTTTTGTCGATTACCGTCGATTCCAATTTACCAGCGTAAATACATTTATGTAACACGTGCATGGAAAGTGACACATTACGCACGCTACGCGTGATAGACCACTTTCCACGCACTTGCAACATAAAATAGGGTGTGCAAGTCGTGCGTGAAGATGAAAATTCCCGGGTGCGGAGTTGACGCACGAGCCGAAGGCGAGTTCCAGCACTTGTTGCACAAATAACTATTACGAACTGGCTGACACCGAGTAATCGTGCTAATATTATTTCCAGTTAGGACCCCGGAATCACCCTTACAACACAGTACCTGATACCGACAACTACCGTTACAATGCAGAATAAAAAAGGAAAATTTACAGATAAACCATAAGTATTCCCATTCGCGATACAAATTCTAATAGAACATACGCTATTATGTGGGAATATGTATTTGCCAAAATTCGGACACTGACTAATTTTGAAAAGATTGTTCCCATCTGCGGTCTCAGTAAATACCCTTACGATACATAGTACCGATAAGTACCGTTACAATGAATAATCAAAAATTAAAATATCATTGATAACTAGCCATAGTGTTATATTTCTTTAAAAATTGACATATATCGTAACGCTATTATTTGCAGATTTACATTTAACGATACGCGCAAACGTTGGCATTCCTATTAAAAATTATGATCCCAGGAATCACTCTTATAACTCAGTAAATCTACATTTTTAAGTACTGTTACAATGCGAAACGAAAAATTAATATCTACTAATAAACTATACATAGAACAATTTTTCTATTATAAAGACGTTGAGGTCATACGCAATCTATAAGAAGAAAAAAGAAAATAGCACCCTGTTAGCATCCCAATGTAGGACAGCATTACAGCAAATTCTATTGTTAACTGTTGCCAAGACCATTAACGAATAGTTACGCGAAGGCCGAATGCCAAGTATAAAATCTTGCTACAGATTTCGTGACGTGTCCATCATGCCTTGCTGATTATGCAAAAACTTCTCTTCGACACTTGGAATGATTTAGCTGCCAGTAGTCTCATTTCTATTCAGCTGTTCAACAGACGTCGAGCAGGCAAAATTGAACGGTATAACTTTCCCCAACTATTCGTTAATGGTCTTGGCAACAGTTAACAATAGAATTTGCTGTAATGCTGTCCTACATTGGGATGCTAACAGGGTGCTATTTTCTTTTTTCTTCTTATAGATTGCGTATGACCTCTTTATAACAGAAAAATTGTTCTATGTATAGTTTATTGTAGATATTAATTTTTCGTTTTGCATTGTAACAGTACTTAAGGATGTAGATTTACTGAGTTATAAGAGTGATTCCTGGGATCATAATTTTTAATAGGAATGCCAACGTTTGCGCGTATCGTTAAATGTAAATCTGCAAATAATAGCGTTACGATATATGTCAATTTTTAAAGAATAATAACACTATGGCTAGTTATCAATGGTATTTTAATTTTTGATTATTCATTGTAACGGTACTTATCGGTACTGTGTTGTAAGGGTATTTACTGAGACCGCAGATGGGAACAATCTTTTCAAAATTAGTCAGTGTCCGAATTTTGGCAAATACATATTCCCACATAATAGCGTATGTTCCATCAAAATTTGTATCGCGAATGGGAATACTTATGGTTTATCTGTAAACTTTTCTTTTTTATTCTGCATTGTAACGGTAGTTTTCGGTATCAAGTACTGTGTTGTAAGGGTGATTCCGGGATCCTAACTAGAAATAATGTTAGCACGATTACTCGGTGTCAGCCGGCTTGTAAATGTGTCTACGCTGGTCAATTGGAATCGACAGTAATCGATAAAAATTGAAAACTTCTTCAGTTTACGTACTAATTAAAAGACAATATTGTTTCTTGTAAAGGTATATACGAGGACCGCTTTCAGACGACAAGCGGTACATCTTGGGACCATTCGGTTAAAATATTATTCTTTGTTTAAAGCAATTGTTACTAAAGTTTCAACATTGTAAATAGTGATTACGAGATTTATACTTGCTATTCTCTGATATTTGAAGATAACCTGAGGCTCTGTACTAATAAATAAGAAAGAAAATAAGACTGCTGTTGAGAGTCGACGCGGTTGTTGTTGTGCAATTAATATATTGTTCAACAATAATTACATAAAATTACGTACTTACTGACGTTTTGACTTGAATTTGCGTCCTCTTTAATGTAAAAGTTGGTGTCATTTATTACAGTAAATTTCTCTTCTCCAATATATCAAGTTAAGTAGAGTCAAAATTATTAGAGAGTCATCAAATAATTATATATTATTATATTCAATTAGAATTTGCTTCAATGCTGTCCTACATTGAGATGTTAACAAAGTGCTATTTTATTTTTTCTTTTTACAGATTGCGTATGATCTCAACGTCTTTATAACAGAAATCGTTCTCCTCATAGTTTATCAGTAGATATTAATTTTTCGTTTCGCATTGTAGCAATACTTAGGGATGTAGACTTACTGAGTTATAAGATTAAATCCTGAGATCATAATTTTTAATAGGAATGCCAATGTTTGCGCGTGTCGCTAAATGTAAATCCGCAAATAATAGCGTTACGATATGCGTTAATTTTAAAAAAAATATAACACTATGGCCAGTTACCAATGATATTTTACTTTTCGATTACTTATTGTAACGGTTCTTATAGGTACTATGTGTTGTAAGGGTATTTACTGAGACCGCAGATGGGAACAATCTTTTCAAAATTAGTCAGTGTCCGAATTTTGGCAAATACATATTCCCACATAATAGCGTATGTCCCATCAAAATTTGTATCGCGAATGGGAATACTTATGGTTTATCTGTAAACTTTCTTTTTTTATTCTTTTCCATAAGGGTATATAACGGTAGTTTTCGGTACCAGGTATTGTGTTGCAAGGGTGATTCAGATCCTAACTAGAAATAATATTAGCACGATTACTCGGTGTTAGCCAGCTCGTAAATGTGTCTGCGCTGATAAAGTGGAACAGTAATCGACAAGAATTGAAAACTTCTTCAGTTTATGTATACTGATTAAAATACAATACTGTTTCTTGTAAAGGTATATACGAGGACTGTTTCGGACGACAAGCGGTACATCTTGGGACCATTCGGTTAAAATGTTATTCTTTGTTTAAAGCAATTGTTACTAAAGTTTCAACATTGTAAATAATGATTACGAAATTTATACTTGCTATTCTCTGATATTTGAAGATAAATTGAGGCTCTGTACTAATAAATAAGAAAGAAAACAAGACAGCTATTGAGAGCCGATGCGGTTGTTGTTGCGTAAATCATATATTATTCAACAATAATTACATAAAATTACGTATTGCGCCCTTTTTAATGTAAAAGTTACTATCATTTATCACAGTAGATCCTCCTTCAATATAGAAGAAGGGAGGGAGGGAGAAAGGGAGGGTTTTAGGGAAGTAGAGAAGGGATCCAAGGCAATGTCGAGATGAGCCTTATGTTGATAGAACATTCAGTCACCTTCCGTTCTGACAGAGGACTTTCTGTTTTAATTAATTGATGACCAACAATTTTGACTTCACCTAACTTGACCCGGGAAAAAAGATTAATTATATATAAATATATATATGATTATAAATTTTATGTAGCGTTATATAAAAAGCAAAATTTCCGTACTTATATGATATTATATATAATTATATATAATCTTCTTTTTTCGGGTATTTAAAATATTAGAAAATCGTAAAAAAAATTCAATTCTCCTATCCTTCTAAAATATGTGTAGAAAAATTTGGTCCCAATATGTATCGATCTATAAATAACGAATGTCCCGGTCACGGTGGTCCCGATATTGACCGATTCATATAAATAACCAAAAATCCATAATATTTTCCTTTCTACGATATACATAGTGATTTCAATAGTATTGTATACCAGTAAATTGAAATGTAGATCTTTGTATGCTTGATTTCACATATGTACACTCGGACCTCGTAAGTACCCCTTTATAAACATATATATATATATATATATATATATATATATACATGTAAACATTTATTACCGGTTGACAGCGTGTTGCGCACGATTAGATCAAGCATCAGTTTTCAAACAATGACAAAGCTAGATATTCTGTGTGTACTCTCACATTACTGTAAAATTCCTAACACGCCAATGTGAGTAAAATTTAATAGCAAAATAATCGAAGATAATGAAAAAATTTCATATTTGACACTGCATCACCTACTAATATATCAGTCGTTTACGAAACGATGAGACAGAGTCAGCAGATTGCAGAAGAATGTAAACAAACATCAATGCAAGTTACGTACGATTTGGTACTATTGCAAAAATAGCATTGCAAATACAATCTGAGGAAAAACCTACGTTTCAAAATTTGTTTATACATTTAGACGACTTTCACATGTATAATGCTCTCATATTTCAAGGGAGTAGGTAAATTTATTGATGAGTGCGGTCTTTCACACATGATGGTTGAAAGCGAGCTTTTAGCAAGTGGTTCTGTGAACGGTTTTATCAGTGGGAAGCACTTTAATAGGTGTAAACGTTTACACCCTTTAGTAGCTTTAGGCCTACAAATGTTACATGTCGAACAATTTTTAATTGTATGACATTGAAATCTCTGACAATGTTATCGAAGAATTAAGTAAGATTCAATCTGAAAAATCTGTGAATGATATATATGATTAAAAATGAAGAAATTTCAGAAATATTAATCAAGTATTTACAATATAAAGAAGACACTAAAAATGAAAAATTCGGAAAAACACCGCAGTTCTATATGATGTACACAGATTTTATAAATTATTATCTTATGCTAACTAGAAGTATCAGAATGGGCGATTTTGAACTGTACATACAAATACGTTATTCCGAAAATAAGCAATGTTTTTTTTATTTTTAATTAAATAAATTATGCACGATGGACACAAAAATATTATGATAATCTACTACAAGTTGAACAAACACACCCAGATTTAGCAGATGATTTTAAGAAAGGAATGTTCGGTGTTAAACGAACTGATAAACGTTTTTCAAGGATACCAGTTGATTTAACGTTGGAACAGACCGTCAATGCCGATGCTGCCCGGAAGCTCACGGGTATATCACATTTTACAAATTCCATAGCAGCTCGTCAGCGATAGTCTAAAAGCCATGGGATAAGATCAGCGATTATGTCGTATGTTTATGAAATATGTGGCCTTAAAAAAAGCTCAAGACATCACATCTGAGTTGAAAAAACATCAAATAAAAAAAGATAATTTACAGTTGAACGCATTTCTTGAAGTGTTAAGAAATAATATTAATCCATTTGATAGCAAAAAACTAAATCATGATAAGTTACATAATATCAGTACAGGGCGTTGTGCCTCTGACAGTGTCGCTGATTTTCTACTGAAAGTTGAAGAAACTGGTGAATTGCAAAGAAAACAGTTTATCACTAAATGTGCTAAAAATATTGACAGTTTTGAAGCCCCTTTAAAACAGAATAAAATTTTAAACTTCTCTAGCAGTCATGAAAAGAAAAAAGTGATTGTAAATAATAAAGTTCAAGAATTTCGTCTGCAACGTGATCTTTTCAGACGTATGCTAGCTATTTCTATGGAAAATAATACGGATATTGAAAAAATTTTAACTTTTCCAATTACTCCAATACCAATGTCGTTATACCATATATTAGATGGATCGATTTTCAAGACAGATAAGTCCAGTTTGATGAAATGCCTGCAGGTTGAAAGTACTGCGCCTACGCATACTGACGTCCTCTTGTTTGATGGATTTTTTTTACTTCATTGTATTAAAGAAGTTCCTAAAACATTTGGCGGTATTTCAAAAAAAATACTGCAAATGATTACAAATAATAATGCGTCAAGTATTCATCTTATTTTTGATCGATATTGCCAACCATCCATCAAAGATTATGAGCGCTGTATGCGAGGAAGACAAGCAAATGACCGTGACTACATTATCTCTGGACCGAAGCAAGTAAGGCCCACCGACTTCGCAAAGGAACTTATAGGAATGACAATTTTAAAACAGCTCTTGTTTCTTTTTTAATAACTCACTAGGAAAGCGACGAAGTCGCTCCTTTATTGGTAATAAGAAGATTTTATTAAATTACGTTGTTTGTTATAAATATGAGGTCAATAGTAACAAAAACGTAATTAAAACCACAAGCCATGAATTTTCATGTCCCTCGCATGAGGAAGCGGATACAAAAATTGTATCCCATGCTACAAATATTGATTATGCTGCAAACATAACAATTAGATGTTTTGATACAGACATATTAATTATTATGCTCGGAAACATGCATCATCGTAAAAGCCAAAGTAACATTTGCATAGAATGCGGTGTGTCAAATAAGCGACGTATAATTGATGTAAATAAATTATACAATTTACTTGGAGATGAGTATGTAAAGCTTTACCTGGCTTCCACGCATTCACCGGCTGTGATTATAATCCAGCGTTTTTCAGAAAAGGCAAGCAACGCCCCTTTAAAATATTATCTCAATCGGAAAAATACACAACAGCTTTCTCAGATTTAGGAAACATATCGTGTAACAAGGACAAAGTTTTTCAAGTATTAGAAATTTATACCAGTCACTTATACGGAATCACATAAAAAAAAAAACAAATTCAATCATTCAATAGTGCTCGATTTGAGATGTTCTTAAGAAATTATAAAGTAAAAGATATTAATAAGCCCTTTCAAAAAAAATCATTTAAAAATTTCGACGCATCCAGTTTGCCCCCTTGTCAATCAGAACTACGACAGCAATTTGAAAGGGCGAGATACATAGCAAATATCTGGTCAAATTCACACTTAAAAGTACTAACGGATCTCGAACCTACTGATTGTGGCTGGGTAGATCAAGAATCCATGTACGATTTTAAATGGTTTGATGGGCCTCAATTACCGTCAACAGTCACAGATGTTATAATAAATTACGAAGAATCTGAAGGTAAAGTATTTAATTATTACATGATACATACTTTTCATTGTACAACAGTTTTTATAAAAATGTTAATTTATGTTCCAGATAATGAATCTGATATTGATTGTACCAGCGACGAGGATATATTGAGATGATCAGGCAGTTTGTTGTGAATGTTAATAATAAAAATACTAATTTTATCTTGTAAAGAGAGAACATATTCCCTCATTTAGCCTTCTGCAATTGCATATATAGTTCACTAACAGTATAAATAATAAAAGAAACAAATTGCCAGAACTGCACCTTATTATTTAAATTTTAAAGAATCGTTTTCCGTTTTACCGACTTCTTACGATATTATCATTTTTCACATACTTAGCCATCGTTTTGACTTCTGGCAATTAATGTCCAATTTTTTTAAGCCTTAAATAATATAAAAACAAAATCGCCAGAACTGCACCTTGTCATTAAAATTTAAACAATTTTTTTACAAGTTTACCGACTTCTGGCAACGTTTTAGCCCCGGCTTAGACTTCTGGCAATAATTTTCCGTAATTTCTACAGTTAAAAACTACAACTTCACAAAATATTAGAACTGCACTTAAAGATTTTATTTTGATTAAAAATAAACGCGTTTGACCGCCCGCCCACGCTTTCCTCCCCGGGAGTGACTTCTGGCTGCAGTGTGCTTTTCAAATAGTAAGGAGGGTTTTCATGTACAAATTTTAACTGCACCTCATCATTTTTAATTTTCGTAGCCAGCTCTTACGACTAATGGCGAGACCCTGTAATCTCGGAGGAACCGATAACTTATCGTAACGATGCCTGCTTGGTACACGGCCAAGAAAACACAACCCAAGCCAAAATATTATATAAGAGATCATGATAGCAATTAACGCCATCTAATACCGTTGCTATCAATATTGCTATTGCGCATGTTTGATTACACGTTTACAAGAATTTGTCTAAGCATCTAACTTGGCACAATGATAATATGACTATTATTTATCATTGGACACACGTCACATGCGTCATACGTCGTAGAACAATAAGAAAAACGATGTTAGATCTGACGTGTAGTCATAATCTACGGCCGTTTAATTTAATTCCAGTAAACTTTCATACACTCTTTATTATTATATGCACTATAATTTTAACATGATTTTAAATAGAATGTAATAATATTCTCAATTATAAATGCACTCTTTGAATTAGCGGTAATTACTTCTCAAATTAGAAGCAATTATATCTTAATTGTTTAAATAATAAGAAATGATTAATTATTATTACTTAGATATTTAACGCAATTCATAAAAAGATTATAAAAAAATACATAACAATCACAAAAGTTATTCCTCTAAAATTTATTGTACCAAGCTTAAATTATTTTTTACAAATTATATTTTGTATAATATTACATAAATAAACACAAATATGTTTAGTTTAATGCTTGTGGTTAAGAATAAGAATATGCACTTTATTAGAAACTATCACGTGGCAGTGGTAAATACAGGTGCGCTTTCATAATGCGGCCGCTCGAAGAACCAGCGACAAGATCAGGTAGAAAATACTGCTGTCCGAACAGACATTGTAAAGAACGGTAAAGATGGTGGTGGTAGTGAAAAAGGTGGGAGCGTTAAGTGCCTTTAATTCCGTTGCTCCCTCGGGCCTCGGGTCAGTCTCCACTCTCTCTCTCTCTCTTCGCATAGAACGATTTCTCACTTCCCAACAGAATGCGCAAGTACAGTATAGCGTCGTGTATTGTCTTGCTTTATCTACTGTGCGTCACGCATGGGTGAGTAAAACGATGTACATCTATGACGAAGGCGTCAAAATAAATTGTTCGAAATATTGTGTAAATATCATGTGGCTCATTGGGTCAACACGTTAATAGAAGATAAAGTACATTGGCGTTAGCACCTGCAAACGTACGCACGCAAGTGTCAACAAGTGTTACTAACGCATTTTTCAAAGAATTCCACCGATATCTATCGATATCTACCGATATTCTATTGATATAGCGCACATATGTATAACTTTCAATATTTTAATTAAGTCACACGCGAGACAAGCTATTCTTTGGCTCAATCAAGAGATCACGTAAGCGTTCTAATTGGCCCATTGGACTTTCCTGGTATGCAAGATCTAAATCAATATAGATCATTTTCAATTTTTAAATATAATTCTAATGATTTAAATTTTAAATAACATTCTACGAATAATTGTATTTGTATAAATTGTAATCAAGAGACACGGTAGTGTCTCGCGCCAAGTACACGCGGAGCGAGACCGCACCGTGACTCTTTTACGCGACGCGACGGGTTGCGAGTACCCGAGATGTTGAGATCTCGATAACGAGTGAACGGATCAAGTTCTAAGTAGGCTTAATCGATAGTTGGGGTCAAAATTTATAATGTACGGTTTTTATTTATCTTTAATAGGAAATACTTTAATACAAGAAGGTACAAAAAACAAACGTCCAATGAATTTGACGTCCTGATATTTACTCAGCAATGGCCGTTGACAGCTTGTTTCGTATGGAAAAATAAATCCGACAAACGCAATTGCTCGTTACCCAGGCACGACGAGTGGACCATCCATGGAATTTGGCCCACGAAATATAACACATTAGGCCCAGAGTTTTGTAACAAGTCGTTAGAATTTAATCCAAGCGCTATAGCGCCTATAGAAAGTGAATTAAAAGAAAATTGGCTCGATATCCATAAAGGGTCTAAACCTTATTCGTTCTGGAAACACGAATGGGATAAACACGGCACTTGTGCAGTCACGGTAAAAGCTTTAAATAACGAATTTAATTATTTCGAAGCGGGACTAAAATTATTCGACAAGTACAATATGATGGACGTACTTGCGAAAGCAAATATCTTGCCGGGTAACAAATATATGGTACAAGATATGTTGAAAGGAATTCAAAAGATATTGAAAACAAGGGTACAAATAATGTGTGTGACTGACGACGTAAGTCCAAAAATTATTTCAAGATAAACGTCATTTAAATCGTTTTTTTTTCTTTTGTCGGATGTAAAAAAAAGATGTAGATATAAAAAAATAAACATAATAGTTTTTACTTCAAATGTATACTTTTTTTTCAGAAAACGCATGAGTCATATGTGATCGAGATAAGGCTTTGTTTTGACAAAACATTACAATTGGTAAACTGCGATGGTATATATCATTTCCCTACGAACTGTAGATCCAAAGAAACAATCTATCCTAGTCATGAACCACCACATTATTATGTGACACAGACATAACGGTAATATTAAAATCATTATTTATGTATGCATGTGTGTGTGTGTGTGTGTGTGTGTGTGTGTGTGTGTGCGCGCGCGCTTGTGTGTGCCAGCGAGATAAAATTTAATAAAATTATATCACATATACAATATACAGATCCATTTCAAATTTTATAATATAAAGAAATCAACATTAAATCTTTATAGAAGTTAAATAGTATGATTCGAGCTTTTAATCAATATACGGAGAGATTTTTTCGTTATATTTTACCGTTAAATTCACTACAAACTTGAGACAACTTGGCAACCAAGAAATTTTTGAAATATACAACAGACATTTTACAAACAATGTGATAAAAATTACCAAGCAGATTGGTAATTTTTGAAAAATTATTAAAATTTCCTAGATATATTTTAGTAAAATTAATCAAACACATTTTATATTTTAATAGATATTAATAGATATTAATTTTAATAGATATTAATATTTTTTCTTATGGTAGATATTAATCAGAATAGCTCGCATAAAATTCTTTGTAATACATGTTGTCCCACAACTACCATGATTTTCAGAGTAAATTCTAAGAGAAAATTCTCTCTGTGTAGTATTAAAAAAATAACATCGGAAATATAGTTCAGATCAAGATGTTATCATAATTTCTAGATTAAATAATGTTTGCAAGATTCAAAGAAACGTGAAAACAAGAAACAGAAGGTATCGTTGAAAATGATAAATATTAATACAAGTCTCAAATGTTTCATTATTTAAATTTTTAATCGTGACATTATTTTTTTAATTGCGATAAATTAATAATTTTTGTTAAGAAAAAGCAGACTACAAAGAAATCAGTTTCAGAAATCGAAAAGAATCGTATATCACACACAATGAGTTTGAATCTATCGTTTATAATAAAGAATATCATTATATTAGATTATCATTATCTTATAACTAATCTGTATGATAATATACATTAGTATTTTTTGCTTACAAATTAGGGCATTACTGGCTACATCATTCCACCTTCTTTTGAACGATCACGACTGCTGAGGGTACTAGGCCTGTAAATAAAACAAGAATATACTTTGTGCAGTTTCCAGGAAAAATGCTTATATATATAATAAATACGTACATCGTAATTACAACCGATACAATTACTGATACAGTTACAACTTGATGTTATCACATTACGGTTGATAAAATTGCATAATTAATTAAAGGGGGTTACATACCTTAAAACTAGGTCAAAATTAACAATTTTTATTGTGGGTAAAATTATGTTTTATTAACACTGCGCGGACACCGTGGATCTTTAAAGGCGATTTTCACAGTCAATTTTTCATTTATAATTCCTATGGGAATGGGTTCAGGGCACGTATTATGGAACTTTTCGGAATAGATGCCGATCGGAATTATTCCGTTTTCCCTAGAAAACACAATGGAAATCTAGGAAATAACTAAACAATTCCAATCGGAATTCATTCCGAAAAGTTCCATAATACGTGTCGAACATTTACGTCGGCTCCTCTCCCTAAAAAAAACTTGGTGGTAGTGAGCATATAACTGCCCACTGGTATTTTGGAATACCATATAAGAATTTTCAACATGTCATTTCTCGCTTCTGATGTCACGATTCCAACATGGCCGCGGCGAGTATTCAGATCAGTACCAGAAATATCTCAAAAATTAGTGATTTATATAAAGATTTATTCCTTGGTTATTTTTTTTATAAATAAAAAAAAAACGATTATTAGAATCACATTTTTTGCTACAAATCGTTGCCGTTTTTCCAAAAATAAACATTTTCAAAATCGGCTATGACAAGAACTAATTCTCTATTCATCTAGTTTAACGGAAAATTTTTGTTTTTTGTTTCACATGAAAGGGAACGGAGGTATCTTTAGTACCGCAAACGCCATTTTTACAAACACCATTCGGAAAAATAGTTGCCAGGACTCAATTTTTAATGTTTTTTAATTGAAATTTTCGGGAGATATTCTTTAAAGACCACTCTACAAAACATGTATTTTCATTTTTTAATAAAACATAATTTTACTCACAATAAAAATAATAATTTTAATTTCTATCTACTTTTAGGCCTGCCAAAGGTTACGTAACCCCTTAATAAAACTCGTTGATTTAATAAATAATAATAATTATCGCGTATATATGTGAATATGATAACTAATGTACATATATATATATATATATATATATATATATATATAAGAATAAATTATCAATATACAGCATACCTAACACGTCCAATGGCGTATCGTAATCCTCATCTGTAAAGACTTTTTTGGGAAATGTGGTCATTAACTGGAAGGGACCATTACCATCTGTCCTATTCATTTCAATAAACAGTCTTACTGCAGACAATTGTTCCTTACTTCCGAAGCTTTGTGTCAAGGTTTGCCCGTTGGTAAGCCTAAGCTAAATTGCAATTGTTTGAAGAATACATGGTCTACATATTTTTACATTTCATTCATTATATTTATATTAATACCTGAAGCCTGGTTTCAGTGTAATCTTTCCTATGATGCGCAGACGCAGATGAAGATATTGCGGGTAATGGGGTCGAAGTAGTATTAACTGATTGAGCGCTGCTTTCAGCAGCTGCTTTAGCTCGCCTTGCTGCTTTGTCGGCTTCGATTTGTGCTCGAACTCTTTGCCTAGCTTCCTTCTCCTCCGCCTTCTCCCGTTTTCTTTGCTCCAAAAGCTTCTGCATCTCTAACTCTTCCAATCTGTTACATACATATGTATATAAATATATAAAATATAGAATTTGCATACACAATCTCTGTTATCAATTTCATTATTTTGTCCCTTACTTCTTCCTAGCTTCAGACATCTCCTTTCCCGATCGTATCCTATTCTTTTCCCTTTCAAATGCATTTTTCTTTTCCTGCTCCTCTCTCTCCTTCCTCTTCTGCCTCAATTTCTCCTCCAGCATCTTCAGCTGCTCCCGCTTCTCTTCCTCACTGAGTGGCTTCTTCTCTTCCGTGCTTTCCGAAAATCTATCGTGCCCGGACTTTGTGGCATGGTACTCAATTTCCAAGTTAGATTTGAATAGCTTTCCGCATCTGCAAAGAGAGTTTTGGAAAAAGGCATGTATGTACTCTGGCAAAATTCAGCGATAATCCATAGAAGAGCGTAACGTGTCAATGTCGATGCTTAAGCAAGCGTTCATATTCCACTGTTTAGGAGTCTTATCCTTGCAATTCAACGTACACGTCGCACTTCATAGACTTGGCCGTTTCAGTCGTAGATACCGATTGGCTGCTAGCACCAGCGACATTGTCCTGTATCGGTGCATCGGCAGCCAACGCCGGGGCACTCTCGCCTACAACGGGTTCTGGCGTGGACTCGGCCTCGTCCGAGTGGGCCAGCAGCCTAAAATGAAAAATCAATAGCGTCACAACGCGACGGGAGTCGTAGCAGCAACGTTCGCGTACCATTCCATCGCCGGCTCCACGCCTTTGTTGCCGGTGATCTCCAGGGCCTTCTCGCTGCAACAAAAACGACGTCGAAACGTCAACGTAGGTTAGGCCCCGACGGCGCGACGTTTATCTACGAACTTACGCCTTGGATATGCTGAAACCCATGTCCACGAGGATGTCTATCACGCCCGACGACATTTCGCGTTGCTCGCTGCCACGTTCGGCGAATGTACCACCTCGAAATAGTCGTTCACCGCGAAGCACCGCCGTCCAAAAGTTAAAATGTCACGTCGAATCGACGCGCTACTTTAAACGCTATGAGACCTGAGACCTCAACGCAGGCCCGGAGTCGTTTGCGAGATGGCGACAGTAGATTCAAGAGCAAGAGAGCACCGATTTCGAATTCGCGATCCGGGCAAATATTGTGAGACTTTTTTGAATCTCGATCGGAATTGTTTAGTCCTTTGTCCTTTCAGAGATTTCTGTCGCGTTTTCCCAGAAAAACGGAAAAACTCCGATTTACTGTTCATTCCGAACATTTTCTTCGTAGACACTTAGGCAGGATTGTTCAGTAATATTTCGCAAGTAACAAACGGTACGAAATTGTAATATTGATCAATAACTTTTCGCGAAGGCAGATGATAAAATCGTAATAAAACGTTCGGTTCACTCATTTATGACTGTTGCTGTATCACAAATGTACCTACAAAAAGGTTATCTCACAGTAAATATGAAACATGAAATGTCGAAATCTCAAAGAGATCTTTCTACAACGAAGTTTTATTTATATATATTACTGGGATTATACACACCTGCGAACTGAACTTCAAGTAAGGACGCAATGCTATTTATTTTTGTATTAAATATCGTTTACATTCAACAAAAACATTCAAGCGCTTTCGCAATACATCTTCGAATCTTCATTGTTAATAAAATACCGGAGAATCAAAATAAACGAAAAGCTAAAGATAAAAAAGAAAAAGAAAAATACATGCAGAAAGAATATAATTGTAACAATAGTTTTTAAATAACATAATTGTATCATAAATACATCACATGCAGGAACAAAACAGTCACAATTAATAGTATGGTCTTTGAGACAGGAATTTAAGATTTCGTTCAGCACTGTAACATCTTTAACCAAAAATCACAATTATCAAATACATTTCGTCAAGCAGCAATTAAACTTTTCAACAGTATCAAGGACAGACGTGTTAAGAGAGCGTGAATCTAGCTCAAATATCTCCATAAAAATACGATGAAAATTCTTGCGAGTGGTCGTGATTAAAAAAAAAAAAAAAAAAAAAGGAAAAAACGTTCGCAGATTTGAATTCGTGAAAACGATGGACTAACAAGGAAACCAATATGACAATGTAACGTTTGTTATCGACCTCCATATTTTTTATCTCCAGAACCGTATAAATTCAGTCCTATCATGCGGGTTTATAAGGACATTCGTTTCTTTTACATCGGTTTCACGAAACAAAGGCATCTCTCTAGAGTTACGGTTAAAATTATAAACGTGTGATAATCTAATATTCCTGCGACGCTTTGTCGCCCTTTCCAGAGCCGCCAGTGCCTGTCTTCTTCGGCAACAGGACCGCTTGGATATTAGGCAGGACTCCACCTTGAGCAATGGTCACTCCGGACAACAATTTGTTCAGCTCCTCGTCATTACGAATGGCTAATTGCAAGTGGCGTGGGATTATCCTGTGGAAAAAATAGGCATTTATACACAATTTCAACTTGATACATATTAAATAAAAAAAAAAAGCAACAACGTTACAAGGTAAGCAAGTCAAGGTGATATTCATGCTAGCTATTGATATAATCTACAAATTGTTACATATTCCTATATAATAATAAGGAAAGAAACGAGCCTTTTCATTTGTCTTATGTTCGAACAAGCTAGGCAATCCACGTTGGTGAAGGTTAAACACAAAATATGCCAACGTCGATCACACAATTTGCAAAAATTCAAACGCAAGGACTAACTAATAAATAAATATGTATAGAATTTACGAAAGGCAATACATATTCCTCCGAAAACAAACGAGCGTGATATGGTCGCGCTTACACGCGCATACCGATTCAAGATGAATAACGTCGAAATCGACTCGAGAAGTAATTTTCTTAAAATGAGTCACAATTAACGGCGGTGGCGGGCGGTGATCTACACTCCCTCTGGAATATAGATTCTCGGCCTGGAGCCGAGGCCCGAGGGTGCGAAGAAAACCGAGCGAGACGCAGACACGAGATAGAAACAGGAAGTCGCGATGAGTGAGAGAGACGGAGCGAGAGAAAGCGTGCGCGCGCGACAGAAAGAGAGAGAAAGAGAGAGAGAGAGAGCGCAAGAATGAGGAAGGGCTTGCCTAGTCTTTTTGTTGTCCCTGGCGGCATTTCCAGCCAGCTCGAGCACCTCGGCCGCCAGATATTCCATGACGGCGGCGAGATAGACCGGCGCACCGGCGCCGACGCGTTCCGCGTAGTTACCTTTCCTGAGGAGACGGTGGATCCTCCCCACGGGGAACTGCAGCCCGGCCCTGCTGCTGCGGGTCTTCGCCTTCCCCTTGGTTTTACCTGGAAAAGGGACACACGTCGAGAAATGTCGTCGTCGTCGTCCGGCGTGGCGCGACGCGGCGCGAGACTCTCCTCCCTTTTCCGGCTTCCTTTTTTGTCGCTTTTCGTCTTTACTTACCGCCTTTGCCGCGTCCAGACATGTCTCGCCGTTAAGTCAAGTCGAGCGCGTTTCCTGTTTCTTATTCCTTGCACGACTGCACGAGGGAGGAACGGGGAGGGAGCGCGAGATAGATAGAATGATCAGAATGATGCACACGGGACCGCACGTCGACACGTAGACACCGAGCGCTGAAAGCCGAATGAAGCGGCGCGCCGTGCGCCGCGGGCCGCGGGCCGCGGCCCGCGTAACCGTGACGCTCGTGCGCATGCACGTCGGATATTTTGGCGCTCATTTGCGCGGGAACGGCCGCGCCGATGGCGCCGGCCGCCGATCGCGCGCGACGCGACGCGACACACGACACTGCACGACACGTCCCATGTCCCGCCCGAAAGTCCCTGCCTCGTCTAATTGGTTATCTCGCATCACTATAGACACATACGAGAAATGACGAATGACGAGATTCGGCGCGAGTCTGAAATCCGGACAAGATATTCACATGAACGCTTCGCGAAACATTATTCCCCTCGGCGCACTAAAGTCGATCGAACTATTACGATTAATATATCAAGTAACGCCTATATTTTACTAACATTTTATTTAAATCACCAATTTTTTTATCATCAGAGAACGACTTTGATCAAACTTCGATTTTAATTCAATCGCGGCATAAATTTAAAGTAAAATTTCTAGCTATACAGGATGATGCAGAAATACTTGTACATAAACTTTTGAAACTGAGTTCTCCACACATAAACAAGAAAAAAATGTCATGTATACATATGTCCGGAAATGCCTTATATGAGTTATAATCGAAAGCGTCCAGTCACTCCAGTCTATCTTTATTGCTCATTACATGTTGAAAAAAGATGGAGTGATGCTTTCAGCACGCAGAGATTGCCTAAGATTACATTCGACAAAAACTGACAGAATACATCTACAATAGACGATTTTTGGCGTGACTCTGATATAATTGCAACGTACCAAAGTCAAAAGTGTACCAAATTGCACCAGCACCAATAGCAACTACCGATAGCAACTTTGGTATACGTACATACTAATTAAACCATACCAAACGATCACCAAAAATCGCCTAATAAACACATGATTACCCAGACAACACGCATGTCTCAAATCGGGACATATGACGTCTTTAAAGACGTCGATTTGAGACCATGCATGCGTGTTATCTGGGTAATGTAATTAATCTTCAGTTCGATTGTTTATCTACTTATAATTCACAACAAATGCTCCAAATGTCTTCCACCTGCTTCAATGCACGTATGAACACGTCGAATCACGGACTGTCGCATTCTTTCAAAGATCCCATGACGGTTGCTGATGATTTCGCAGGCATCTATGATGCGTTGGTAATAAGCATCTCTTTATTTGTAACTCCAGCATAAACTGGGACTTTTAAGTGTCTCCACAGACAAAAATCTAATAGATTTAGGTCAGGTAAATGTGCAGGCCTGAAATGTAAATCTTTCGATTATAATAACTCATAAACCAGGCATTTCTGGACATATGTGTATATATAACATTTTTTTCTTGTTTATGTGTGAAGAACTCACTCCCAAAGTTTGTACAAGTATTTCTGAATCATCCTGTATAAGTGGTAATCTCTAATCTTCTTTTCTACACGTGAAACGACAAAAGAGTAATTCCAGACAACACGCATGTCTCAAATCGAGATTTAATTATTAATTAATGACCTCTTCAAGACGTTTTATCTCCCGATTTGAGACATTATGTTCACTGGGATAATTTTCTTCCTATTGACAAGGTAATTATTAGGTATTACTTGATCAGTTAATTGCCAGTTAACTTATCGTGCTTGCGACAACGTTTCTACCTATATAATTCTTTCCATGTACCAAACAAGGAATAAATAATTTTAGCCATGTTAATAGAATGATACAAGTATTACTGAGCAAATGTAATCGCTGGTCGAGTTAATCGGAGTTTGAGATCGAAGTCGCTCCAACACGTGAGAAGAAAAAATTAAATTATGGACGACGAATTGTACAATTTTACCGATTGAATTAGTCGCCAATTAATTTAATTCAAGTTTGGTCAAAGTATCGCTCGTTTTTTTTTAACAGACACATCTTATCGCTTACGTAAGGATAATTTGTACATTTCTTACTCGAGTGCTCTACTGCTCTACTACTATATGTTTACGCGAGCGTTACTTCTGTAGTAACTTACGATAATTCACTCGTTTACGCGGAGTAAATTATCGTAAGTTACTACAAAATCCCGTTTACGCGAAGGAATTATCGTAAGTTACTACAGAAGTAACGCTCGCGTAAATGTAGTATATGTAGAGTATAACAAGAACAAGGAAAGGATATTTTAGAGTAGAGAAAACATTTGATTCTCCGACGATCTTGGAATAAAAGAGATCAAATATACATTTTCAGATGTGTATAAACGTCAATTATTGCGAAATCTGATTTAATATTGTCCTTGATTGGACACAATCGTAGATTATACATTTAGACAATTGAGTCGGTATAAAATCGAATTAAAAAAATATATATGTGTACAGTTATCTACAGCGCATAGCATCGAGTCCCTAGCTAAACTAAGATTTATGCAAGACTAGGTAAGAGTCTACAATAGTCCTAATTTGTATTTATCTGTTCAATTGTCTTATCTTATTTAAAAAAAAAAAAATCACGCATGGAACAGCCATTTCCAGAGAAATCTGTCTTTGGCTGTTACGAAGTTAAAGACGACGTTACCGCAAGTAATATAAATTCGTTCCGACGAATTTATATTATTCAAATCTGTGTGACACAAGGTAACTATTTTAATAGAGTATGACTTATAATGCAATCTATCATAATAGTTTAGCTTATGCAGTTAATTACCGGTTTTAAACTGCTACTATTGTTTGCATCTTGCAAATCTCGGAACTTGTAAAACTTATTTGCATTGTCGTGATTATTGGCGTTGCGCTTACGCTAGTGGCTTAACAATAACCGTTAACATATTTCGTTTTTTGTCGAAAGTTAGAACCTCCAATCCCATGGCACACAAAGAACGCCGTCGCTCATAACGGAGTAATAATGAGTAACCCAGAGCATGACGCCCTCGAGTGATGGTGCCAGATCCTTTTTGTGCAGAAGTAGTCGTTCGCAGCACTGTATCATTAGATCAGGAGTAATGCTGTCATCTTTGTTAAGAGCAGCTAAACCTAATTCCGCGATAGTCTTACGATGAAGTTCTCGCTCCACATGCTTTATGCTACAAATAATAAGGGCACAAATAGTAATAAAGTCTATATTGATCTAAGTTCAATCAGAAATCTGAGATGTCTTACTTATTATAGTGATATAGCCTTTTCATAGCCTCCTCTAAGTTCTCCGTAATAAAATTTACTAAGAGAAAGCTTGGGCACGACGATGGCACGATGAATTGTCCGGTCGGTGATAACATCAAAGGACCTGCCTCGCTTTAAGATATCATAAAACGCGTTGATCTACTTGCACAAGATTTAAAATCATCCACAAGCAGCAATATTTATACTAACGCTTCGATGACAATTTCGTAAGTTGATAAACTAGACGGCCAAGAACTCGGATACTTTCTTTTGCCACGATAATCAGAGAGCGTAGTCGTGAGTTGTCGCAGCTGTTGCTCATACTGGCCGACCATTACCTTAGGCATGAATTTCCTGCACATATAGAGCACCCTGAGCCTTACCATAACTCAAATAATATGATGTATTACGCACCGTCGACCAACTTTAATGTCGAGAAGTACTTGGGACACTGCTTTTTCAAACGCCGGCAATTTCAACAACACAGCATCATGCTTTCTTACATTCTTTATTAGCTGTAAAAGACGAAGGAGTTTAATATATTTGGAGGTATCGATAGAGATAAGCTATTTTCAACTCACGTCGAGCCAATTGTGCCTGACTTCCCCAGAATTCAGCATAACATTGCCTTCTAAACTGATACCAGTGTCGTTTGCGAACACGAGAGTGCGATTTCTCAATACCTCCATCGATTCCGGATGATGCTCGGCTAACGCTTGAAAGGCTAATAAACAGCCACGATAATGGGCGATATTCCAACCACAGTCCCATATGATATCCTTTAGACCCAACTCGCTGCACAGTACTTTCTCCAATTTCTCCACCTCCTCTCTTACTGGTCTACATGCCTCCAGTTTAACATGTACTTCATTGATGTGTTTGTCCAGATATGCCCTAATCAAAAACATATATAAGAATTAATATAATAGTAATACTTTTGATAGCAATATTTTAAGCATATCCCAATGGTATATTTACTTCAGCGTATCTGGCTCTGCATTAATCTTGCGTTTCATAATAATCGAAGCATAAATAGGATCGTCTTCCAATTCCGAAAAGTCCATCTTTTCTCCAGAATATGCGCGTTGCCAAAATCTGGATTTGTGCTTTGTGACAGGAGGTTTCTGCTCCTCGATTTTGTCGACAAACGTCGTAGGTAGATCGCATGTTTTTAAAATGGAAAGTATCGCTTGTCTCAGATCTTTTTCTTTCAATTGTATTTTAACAAGCGTAAATTTACCAGCCTTTACATCTTTCTCATCTTTCGATCGTAGGTAAAAGGGCAAAGTGGTCGGCCGTATAGGTTGCTTTTGTTGCAGGGTTTCTAAGATTGAACTTAATTGCTTCAGAGAGTTTTCATTCACTGTCTGTAAATAATAAATTATAGTCAATCACGTGGACAAATAATACTTTTAATATACTGTTTGCATTAACATATGTAATTAAGCATGGAGATAAGAAAATAATATCTAGTAATAATATATCTGTAGTATAATAGTAAAGTTCGTGAACTCTTGTATAACTCACGGTATAATTGCTATATAAAAAGTCATACCGGATTTGACCCCGTGTGACTTTTTTATTCCCAAAAATAAAGGAAAAATTGAAAGGAACGCACTTTGATGACATTAATGACATTAAGAGTAACACAACGGTAGCTCTGGAGGCCATTTCACAACAACAGTTCCAAAACTCTTTTGAAGAGTGAACAAGGCATCGGCGTATAGCTTTCTAAGAGGACTACTTTGAAGAGAATTACAGTGGTAATCGGCAATAAGGTATGTAGCAATTGTACCGTGACGAGTTCGCGAAATTTATTGTCAGACCTCGTATATAGAGCTCATAAAACATTTGGCCAAACTGTTTCCCATGAATCGTATTCATGAGAAAATGCGGTACAAACATCCAAATATTATCTGACATTGTTCGAATATGATAACGGATTGATCACAATCGAATACCGAAGGATAACGATAAGACGTACTAATTTGATTTTCAACTACAAGCATTCAGATTCTGGTTTTGCTAGGGATAGGGCCGGTATCACAGTCTCCGATTAACGTGATTCTCCGATTAAACTCACTCTTCGTCTCTTTCTATATAGGGGGGATAGTTAGAAAGAGATGCAGAGTGAGTTTAATCGGAGAATCACGTTAATCGGAAACTGTGATACCGGCCCATAGACTTTGATCAAGTCCTTTTATCTTCTTCGATAAACAATTTTCATTAACAATTGACTTAAGTAATTATCTTGGGAAAACAGAGTGTATAGTGTAAAAATATTTCTATTGATATCCATGCTATTTGAAAACGCTATACAACTCGAGAAGAAACTGTTTACGAATCTGCATTCGCATGATGTTCCTTCGTCAATCCTAATAGAATATGTTAATAAAAGTTAGCTAAGCACTTTAAAAATATTTTGTGTAAAGAGATAAAAAGCTACCTAAAAAAATAATTATAATAACTCTTATAGTTTTAAAAATATCCGCGGTTTTTTACAGAACTCTCTTCTGATTTAAATTTCTTCTCGCATTTAATAAAAAAAAATTCTCGCAGTTAATGGTTTGTCAAAATTAAATTGTCACCATTGTTACACTAAAAATAAAAAATATTTACATGTGAGCTATAAGTCGTAATCAACATATTAATTAATCAGACGCGCGCAGGGCCGAGTTTATCGCATTTAATTGCCCAATTCCCGAAATAGCGTCGATATACGGAATAAAATACGATTTTAATTTAATTTACACAGATAAATTAAAACTGTTGTAAAAAATAATCTGCATTTTATGAATATAAAAATCTTCTCAATCCAATCTGCCATAAGCAAACATCGCGATGATAAACACATCGAGACTCAAGGAAATAGGCTTCGCGAGAAAAAAACAAATGTTCCGCTCCGCTACTTTTAGTTAATTGCAGTTCTCCACCAATTGTTCTATATCCTTTCTCGAACAGGTGGATCTGACAATGAGATACTGAACGTTACTACGTTTTTGTGACGTACTACGTACGTTTTGCGATCTCTCGATGCGGCCCTGCTCGCGCGCAAACAATTATCGCTTGATAAATGACACAAACATCTGACTGCGTGGCGGCAGGAAATTTATTCCGATTCGAGCGAGCAACCTTGCAGTCCTTGCACACAGCACACGCACGTGCGCGTATCCAAAGATCGCCGCACTATTCCGCCATGGACGGGACAGCGCGCGTTTTCACGCTTCTAAAAATAATGCCGTTCACCGCACCGCATTCGCTCGCGCGCTCGCTATCACGCCACGATGACGGTGCTTACCGGAATACCGATCGCTTTGTGCATCTTGCATGTCTCGTGCCCTTGAAGAGAAATGGATGGTCGACGTAACTCGCGGTAAAAGAGAACGCAAAGCAAATAAAAATGTAATAAACATCGGGCGCAA
Source organism: Temnothorax ravouxi (assembly GCA_030770255.1). NCBI lineage: Eukaryota > Metazoa > Arthropoda > Insecta > Hymenoptera > Formicidae > Temnothorax > Temnothorax ravouxi. The sequence goes on from JASTWP010000387.1 coordinate 67,832, forward strand.
ACGCCATGCCATTCTTTTCCTTTTAGTTTACATTTCTGGCAGACGTTATCTTTACTCCCTTCCTCTCTCCAAGGTGTGTGGGTGCAGGACAAAAGTTTTATCTAAATGTTCGGGAAAGTGTACGATAGCTCGATTGTCTCTGGGCCGTCTCTTATCTTATAGATTTTACATTTTAAAAAATATATATAAATGCACGTTCGCAGACTCCGATAGAAAGAGATAGACTGTATGGAATGAATGTGAACTCAGGCAGCGTCACGTCCACACACAAAATCGGAACGTACAAGCAGACGTCTTGAAGACATTTTTTAGGCGTCTTACGAAATGATGGCTAAAAGACGTCTTACGTCCCAATTTTGGACATGCGTCATGCTGTCTGAGAAGCAAATAGAATCTCGTATCTGCATATTGTTTTTGTTTAGCATCTTAATGCCTTAAGATGCTAAGGGCCATTGCACGTAACAAAATTTTAGTCATAATCGTAAGGCCGTAAGAAAATAGACCAATCACACAGTCGATTATTCTCCTTGAGCTCGAAGAATAATCGAGTGTGATATTGGTCTATTTTCTTACAGCCTTACGATTATGACTAAAACATTGTTACGTGCAATTGCAATAGCCTTAATACTCTGTGATTGGTTTATGACATCTTAAGATTGTACTTAAGATGATCTTAAATATAAGAACCGACTATGATTACCGGCCTACTCTGCGATGATATCGCGATCTATCCCGATCGTTTCACACAACACTCGATCGTTCTAAAGTCTAAAGTAGAGACGTGTGCTTATTTGGATTCGGGCCGATCCTTACTCTTTGCGTGGGATACTGGCCGAACAGGTCGGGATGAACGGTGAAGTAAAACGGCCGCAGCGCGGTGGACACCTCGCCGGTGCTCAGGGCCCTCACCGCGTCCCTCCTGCAAAAGCTGTCAGAAAGAGCTGTCAGTATAACGTCAGTGTCGTCAGTTTCCCGGACGGGCTGCCGACGTTTACCACGGTGAGAGGCAAACGCCAGAATTCGTGGAGTAAACTCCAACTATTGGGTTTCCCTTACCATCTCCCGAGCGTCGTCGTGCAGTACATCATTCACTCGCTCGCACCCTCCCTCGTCGTCGTCGTCGTCCACGTCGCCGTCGCCGTCGCCGTCGCCCCGGCAGTTATATCGTCGTCGGTGTGTGCGGCTCTCATGTCACGCGGCTGATCACGCAGCGGACGTGAGACTCGTCACGTCACGGATCCTCTCCTTTTTACCGTTCTTTCACTCTCGCCCCGAGGGATGCGCCGCTTCCCCTTTCCTCTCACCCCTCTCGCTTGATGCTTTCACACGGGTAGATACCTCGCGTTGCTCCGAGAATTTTTTTTTTTTTTCAAAACGGCGGAACCCGTCGACGCCAACGGGTGGACGAGCGGGTCGGCGAAGACACATTTATAGCACGCACGAATACGCACCGACACGCAACACGCACTGACTGCGACGTGCTGCGACGCGCCGCGCCGAGCGCCGACCACGACCGCCGATAATATACAAAAATAAAATATGATGCGCGCTCTGCACGACGCCCCCGATGATAAACTCCGGAGTTGCTCCGGACGGAATTACACGTTCGGCCTGTGAAATTGTCGATAAGTTAGCCTGAGAATAATAAAGACTTATTTTTATATTATAATTATTTGAATATTGCTCCCTCAGAAATTTCCTCGACGTATTCCCAATCGTGAAAAGATGTATTAATTCATATGTATAAAAAAAAGTCCATAAGGTAAATGTTTTAAAATTTAAAATTTAAATCTGAATATAATATATTTTTATGTGTTTTACGTTATTCCACTAGCTTGATTGTAGAAGTAGGTATATCATAGACGATATAAAACCAGAGTTGGACGCGTGCACATTTACGCGTAAAATATGTATAATAATAATTTACATCCGTGTTATCTGTTATGTAATCCATGGATTATCGAACATTCACATATTTCGTCAAAAATATCAAAAATTTATATTTTGTTTGCAATTTTATTTTCAGTTATTGTGTAGTTCGGGCACAGTTTTTAGCACACCATGAAGAATTAACAAATCAGTCAGCGCAAATAAATAATATTTCTATATTAGTGTTATATATCTTTTATGTCACTGTACATTATATAAATAAATTGTAAGTGAAATGCAATCTAATATTTAACCTATAATACTCTAAAACTGTTTATTTTTTTTTAAACTGTGAAAATATTATTTTAAAAAATCAGTTAATTAATTGGTTCATTTATAATTTATAATAATTTAATTTATAATAATTTACATTGCTTATATATTATTGTCTACATGAAAAAGGTAAACATAATATAAACAATACCAACGAATATTAGACGAGCACTGACGACCCAGACAGCACGCGTGACTAAAAGACATCTTTATTCTTTAAAATATCTTATTACAACGTCTTTTAGACAAGCGCCGCGTGCTGTCTAGAAAGCTGTCCTTCTATGCCTGTAAATATAATTATCCATGTGTGTAGATATATGTATGTATGTACATATATATATACTCGATGTATAATCTTGAAATTTACTTTTATGTGGCAATAGTAACAAGAATAAAAGTAATTAATAGTAATAATTGGTATAATTTAATTTTATATCAATGGTGGAAGGACTCTTATCGCTTATCGGTGAAGGAAGAGATCTCATCGAAGGCCGATTCTATGAAATAGAATATGATATACTACTTACTCCCCTCTTCCACGTTCGCCGATTGACATCGCTCAATGTCCACGTGTTATCATACAATATACAATAATATGCGGGATTACACATTACGTCAGCAGAATTCAGTAGAATCAAACGGGGAATCACTATAATTCGGGCGGGGAGTGCGGGGAATAGAGAATAATAAAGAAATATAATCTTACACTATCTCGCGCTGTCCACTCCGTGATTATCGCCTGTCGGATTATCAATTTATCGTCATCGCGGAATTTGCCGAGCGCGCCGCCGCTACGGCAGAGCTGCCCGTGGCCTCACTCGCAATAAGGTAAAACTCGTCTACCGACGTTGACCGACGTGTATGTACTACACACACGTATGTACATACATACCAACTGGTACCAACATAGACTGACAGCTGTCCCAGCTAGACCAAGCTAGACACTAGACAGCGTGTGAGTGTGAGAGCACCGTCCCAAGCATCTTCGTCAGGTCAGGATCTTCCGCCTCCTTCTTCCTTGGCTCGTCCTTCGGGCGGACCGCCGCGGCGATCTCACGTGGCTCGATCAACGGACGACGGGACGGACCTCGAGTTTAGTCTCCGCGTGAAGGGGCACCGAGGGGGGTATCGTGCCACCGTGTCGCTTTCCGTTTGTCATAATAGTAAGATTGGTAAGTAACCTGCGCTGCGCGCCCGCGGTATCTCGTCAACGTCCGTCCCGCGGAAACCTAACCCGCGGGCGGACTCGGACTCGTCGCTCGTCGCCGACGTGGAGAGCCAGTCGCTCGAATATCCGCTTGAAGAAGAAAAAGAAAAAAAAAAAACGTTTACTTTCAGCGCGGTTCGCGCGCCGCCGTCGTCGATCGCCGTTGAGATTACTCTCTTTCGCCTGTGGCAACGTAGCCCCGGTCCGTCGTATCCACGTGTGATGTAAATAATTGCCATGACTCATACGGGTCGTACGAGCGACACGGGACACGACGCTTCCATATGACTTGCGATCACGAGGACCCTCCGGATCGCGGATATGATCGCGACGCCCGTAAGTAAAAACGCCTCCGCGCATCGCACCACGACGGTGTGACAGGGGATATACGCTATACCTGTGTTCCCCTAACGGCCGTTGCAATTTCACAGAAGGAACGATACTTGGACGACACGTTTAGGAATCCATGTGTAACAAATATGTACTGACGTGCGCCGCAACGTATGGAAACCCCGTTAGTATCCGTTCGCTCTGTTCTCCGTGGCTCCGCGTACCTTGCGCACCCGCTCTCCCATTTGCAGCAATATTCTTCATGTTGCAGTTAAGGTGACACTTGGTTTTGTCATGCGGAATAGATCAGTCAGTATCATCTTTGGGTCCCTTATCTTATGGGCTGTGGCTACATACTTTTTATTTTTGGATCAACAATCAGTCGGCAAGGATCAGGATAAGGTGAGAAGATCCTTATAATAAGTTACGATCCGTCGTGCGAAGATTTAAGACCATAACTGTAATTGTACCCTTGTTTTTAGGACAAGGACAAACTATCAAATCAAATAAGCAGGTTGGAGAAGCAAGTAAAACAGCAGATAATCATAAACCAGGAGCTTCTGGAAGGAATCAAGGAGAGCAAACGTCTTAAGAGTAAGATCAGTTGAAATGAGTTTATGTTGCGTCGCACATTTGAGAGAACAGATAAATCAAGTGTAATATATAATTTGTCGTTTTAGAAGAATACGATAGATTAAGCGCTGCCCAATTGCCAATAGATGATACAGAGAAAGATAAACACAAAAAACATAAGACTAATAAGAAGAGTATATTATTGCAAAAAATCGAAAACAATAATAAGTGGAAGGTGTCTCAAAATGAACAGGGGCCGACACAGGATACCATCTTATCTGTAATATATTAATCCATATAACAATTTTATTTGATCATCTTATTAACTTCAATGATTTGTTAAATATATAATTTATGAATATAATCTTTATTTAACTTTTATTTAACTTATAGTCTCAACAATATCTCGCGTTTTCAATTTTTGTCTATTTTCCAATCTCTCGGTAGACTGAGGCAACACACAGTACTCCTTCGAGGCAAAAGCTTCCCGATGGATCTCCAATAATAGCTATTTTGGTCGTTTCTTGTAATCGTATTACAGTAGAGCGGTGTTTAAACCAATTAATTAAATTAAGACCTAGTAAAGAACAGTTTCCAATAATTGTATCACAAGACTGTGATCATCGACAAACTGCTGATGTCATAGCGAGATATGGAAACCAGCTGCTACATATAAAGGTAATTTGAAGTGTATTGTTATTGATCGTTATCTGTATGAATTCTTGACTCTTTCAATTTCTTTTAATGAGATTAACTACGCAATAACTTGTATTCTTATGATGGAATTATTACAGTCTTTATCATTTCAGCAACCTGATCAATCCGATATTGAAATACCACCTAAAGAGAAAAAATTCAGAGGATACTTCAAAATCGCACGCCATTATAAATGGGCGTTGAATCAAGTATTTCTAAAGCTTGGTTATAATACAGCAATTATAGTTGAAGGTACGATTAGTGCGGCCAAATCTTTGTAAGCACAAGCATTACATAACAAATGCGACACATCTCTACGGGATGTAAAATTTGGTTAAAATTTCTTATGATTTTTACGTAGACGACTTGGACGTCGCACCAGACTTTTATGAGTACTTCCTGGGGACTTACCCCCTATTAGTGAACGATAGCTCTCTATGGTGTGTATCAGCGTGGAATGATAATGGTAAAGCTGGCTTGGTGGACGAACACGCGCCACATTTACTTTATAGGACAGATTTCTTTCCTGGCTTAGGTTGGATGCTCACGCGCGACTTATGGTTGGAGCTTGCACCAAAATGGCCCAAATCGTAAGTCTGACTTTATATTTCACTGTATAGTTATATTTTATATTATCAATCTGTAATATCTGTGTTTTTAATAACACATCTGCTCGTGTAGATATTGGGACGATTGGATAAGACAACCGGAACAGCGCAAGAATAGAGCTTGCATCCGCCCGGAAATCTCGCGAACCAGAACATTCGGCAAACTTGGAGTCAGCAAGTACTTATCCGTATTTTTTATTTGCATATTATTTAAGATTTAAAGATACTGCAGACAGATGTTGTAACTCGAGACTAATCAAATAGTTTGAGTAAATTTAATCAGCACCAAAATTTGTTTTGTTATTTCTAGCGGCTTATTCTTTGAAAAACACTTGAAGTACATCAAGCTGAATGAACAATTTGTGCCTTTCACCAAAATGAATCTATCCTATTTACTAAAAGTAAGGGAGCAAATGTCAGACTTAATCCATTGGCAAGTACAAATATTGAATGCAACGTGTATTTGTAATTGTTGCATCCATTTCCAGGATAATTATGATATAGCTTTCGTCAACCAAGTGTATCAGTCGACAGTGGTTAGTTATTCAGAATTGAAGAGTGGGAATATAGTTGCCCCTGGTCCAGTACGGATACCATACTACACTCGTCAATCGTTTAAAAATACCACCAAATTGCTTGGTTTAATGGACGATTTCAGAGTAATGTATCTTTTTCATTAATATTCTCGTAATTTATGTTAAACTGTAGTATCCTAAAGTTGCATAATACGGTGTTACAGAGCGGTGTGCCGAGATCAGGATATCGCGGAGTCGTGACATTTTTCTATAATAGGAGACGCGTGCATTTAGCACCGAGTGCAAACTGGAGCGGTTATGATATAACATGGAGCTAACACATGATCATGCTCTACAAAGACTTATAGATTGCACGATATTGCGTGTATTTCTTCTTTGGTATTCAACAGACTATGTGAATACTAAAACAATTGCAAGCTGACAGTGAAATCTGTATTTATGTCTACAGTGTACGGCTATGCTCCGTAGAATTAAGTAGAAGCCGGTATTACATTCCTCATGTAAACGGTTTTGAACGTGATCTTTTCTTGCAGAAATACGTCAGATATATTTCAATAAGTTTACATGTACGTGATTTATGCGTAAATGAATATTACATGTATATATTCATTTACATACATCATGTATTGTATATCTGCGTTTCTAAAAATTACATTCGTCGTTTTTTAGTATATAAATACTTAAATGACTGCTGAAATTGATCGTATCTCATGTACATAAAATGCCGTAGTAATATTGATAAAGCAATACTCTTGATTAATTATCATGTATCTTCCAAAACGCGAATGTGTTGATATATTTTTGCTCATATGCTGCTTTTGAAAATTAATTTTGTTATGAAGTCATATGACAAATGAAGTATATAATTTTATCGAACAACCCAATCAAACTCTGCATCTGCATTATTTATCCTACATGAGCTTTATATTTCTTAACTCTTTGCCAAAGATCTATCTTAATCTAAATTGATTTTTTAACTTATTTTTACAATGTTTATAAATAAAATATTTTTCAGAGTTTAATAATATATTAATGCTTGTATTTTAATATATAGATAATTTATATGGATTTTGACATTAAACGTTATGTACAATTAAGGTGGATAAACAATGAGTATATTTTGTATGTTTCGTATTTATATTTGTACAAGGTATAACAACAAGCAATTTATCACTTATTTTGTCGTTAATATGTTTATATTCACAGAACATGTACAATTCTGAGTTTTCATATGAGAGGAACGTTTCTACGTTGTACGTGCGTTCAGTGTGCGCACTGAAAATTACACACGCTCGTTTCCCTATAATTGTCTAGTTACCTGACGCGTCCCGAATCTCGAAAACATATAATCTTTGCAGCACAATCAAAGTACTATAGCAACGTTCGTTGAGAGAGTTAGGATTTATACCAAAAGCGATTGCTATATTTCGATTTCTCACGTGGTATGTCGGCTGACAGTCCAGGAGTTGGATCTGGAAACACCGTAGGCTCCTCTTTCGGCGGCTTAGGCCTCGATGTATTATGCACTTTAGCCTCGCAAAAGTATCCGAAGGGCGGACGTTCTATATTCAAATTCTTATGAACACATTCGTCCAAGGCAGCTTGCGTCAGTCGGCATCTAAGTGACAGTCACATGATCATTGTCGTAATTAATACAAAGTATCAGAAGAGGAATTAACACGGTGGGATGTAAAGTAATATATATAAACGTACGGCTCTAATTCCAATTTTCCCGTTGACCTCTCAAGGCAGGACATATAAGCGTTAAAATCTTCTAGGCAGTGTTTCTTCATATTTTTAAGAACGTTCATTGCACAAGCGGTCACGGCTTTTCCCTCATCGATACAGCGACGTGGGTCACACTCTTCTTGTCTGCACAACATAAAGTCCTGCAGAAGAAATAAATCTCTTGCAATTTGAAAGCGACCATTTATCTTGAACATCTTCAAGCGTTATCAAATTATAAAAACAACTATTCTATTTAGAAGCTCTTTAACAAGATATAACTCCTTTTCGGGCTATGCGAACAATTTAAACCCAATAACAACTCAATTAAAAACTTACTAACTTATCCTACAGGGTGTTTTAAATTACATACTGTCACAGATGAGAATTTTTCAAGTTATTTAATATCAGTTATTAATATTAACAGTTAATATAGATATTATATTTATTAATTAAAGATATATTATTAGCAATTTATTATTATTATTATTTACATAAGGCGCGCATACACGTTAAACGTTATTTATTAAAGAGATTCCGAGCATTATGTAACCCCTTGGAGGGGGACGACTCGACGCGCAATAAACACAGTCGGGACCAGGGGAATTGTTCGGCTGACACGCAGACTTCTAACTCACATTGTTGTACCATTCACAGGCCTTGCCGATATAAACGGACGCGGATTGCAACACCGGCCAGCTGACGTTCAGCTCCTGAACGGTTAGCTCACTCTCCTCCGGCAATACCGTCTTCGCTGTCGCGGCCATGTTTCCTTTATAGCAGTACTTCGTCGGGACGACCTGTCATTTACAATCGGGGCCGTCGATCATGAAAGATGTCTCGGCGCGAAACTTCCCCGGTAACTTTAATACAAAATCGCAAAGCGCGTTATGCACACGCGATCATGTAACGTGACGGTAACCTAACCTAACCTAACCTCAATGACAACTTCGTTGGAATATCGGATCGATAGCGAACCTTCCGCTCTATCTCGACATTCGATTCACGATTTCGATAGTTGCGACTTCTCAAGTCGATGGTAAAAAGGTTGATGGCAGAGACCCGCGGAGCTCAATTCTTGAATTCATTCGCAAGAAGAACGAGATGTACAAGCACTTACATCTGTTGTGGATGTAAAGTATTAAGAGCCTGAGTAGAATGGTTGACTTATAATTTTAGAACAACGTTTTATGCTTTAAATTTTCGTTTTTAGTAACGTACAATCTGTCTCAAAAGTGTCTCTGGCAAAAATAAAGCGTTTGAAAAGCAAAAATTGCAACGCTTGAGCGTTTGAAAACGTCTTTCAAACGCTCAAGCGTTGCAATTTCTGCTTTTCAAACGCTTATGAACTTCCTATTTTCGCCAGGGGTTACAAATGTTGACATTTCATACACACGTTCAAGACTTATTGAAACACAAGACATTATAATTGTGCGTTACTAAAAACAAAGACTTAAAGTATAAAACAATGTCTTAAAATTATAAGTCAACCATTCTGCTCAGGTCCTAAGGCAAAGAAAAAACGTAAGTTCGTAACAGAGGCTATTGTATACCTATACAATTATATATAGTCTTTTTACGTCTTACATTTCTCTCTGCTTTACTTTACGTCCACCAGTTACGACAGACGTCTCGTTCTCTGTCATCAGCCGAAGAAAATGAAAAGACACCGCTTATAAAATATGAAGATATAAAATATCGCCTATATACTAGAAGGAATTATATTACTAAAGAATTTTGAATGTTATAATTTTGCTCAAATTACAAAAAATATGTAATAACATCTAGCTCTTTTTACTCATTTTTTGTTCCAGATTTTCTTGTAGTTAATCGCAGATGATCATCATAATCAATCCGAATCTTGAAACAAAAAAAATGGAAATATACGAACGCGAAAATATGGAATAATTGCCCCAGACAGCACTGTATATCCAAAATCAGGACATGACGTCTTGAAGACATCTTTTAGACGTCTTATTACGCGAAATGATGCCATCGTAGCACATTATAGAGTGTCTGTAAAATCAGTTCTCATCCCCTATATTTCGGAAATCGTTTAAAATTATAAAAAATCACGAAATACGTGTTTGATCATTTCGAAGGGCTATTTATTTAAAAAGTTGTCCCACCCAAGGAAATGCCCCAAAGAAACCCCAACTTTTAAATAAAATTCCCCATATTGTAGCATATCGTTTGAAAGGGCATAAAAAAAGAAAATTTTTGGCGTAAACCAGAGATCGTTGATCAATTCAGGAGCTATTTAGGATAAAAAATAGATATTTTTGAACTTTGATCTTAAATAACTTTTGAACGGATCAGCGTATTGACTGTATTGACTGTATACAATATGGGGGGTTTTATTTGAAAGTTGGGGTTTCTCTGGGGCATTTCCTTGGGTGGGATAACTCCCGCACCTTTTAATTAAATAAATAGCCCTTCGAAATAATCAAACACGTATTTCGCAATTTTTCATAATTTTAAACTATTTCCGAAATATTAAGGATGAGGACTGACTTTACAGACACTATAATGTGCTACGATGACATCATTTCGTAAGATGTCTAAAAGATGTCTTAAAAGATGTCTTCAAGACATTTTATAGGACAATTGTCTTATTTTGCCCTTTTAAATGATATGCTATAATATGGACGATTCTATTTGAAATTTTTCAGTGTCTCAGGGAAATGGGAATGTAACTTCTCCTCCCTTGCATGGGGGGACGCAACTCCTCCAATTTTCTTAAATGAGCTTCTCAAAATGATCGAATACATATTTCGCGATTTTTCATAATTTTGAACTATTTCTGAAATATATAGGGGATGAAGATTGACTTTATAGACACCCTATATGTCAAAATACTTATAACATCAATAAGGTAAAATTTCTTTATTATCAAAATATATTTAAATCAGTTCTACGACCGCATTTTGATGTCATTACTTTTGCTCCTTTTTTTCAAATTTTGTTTCTTTCAGTTTCACAGATTTTCCACTATTTTTCTCGATTATAAAAAAAAACCTAGACGTGATAGAACGAAACGATTTACAAATTTGGATTCAGTGACCCAAAATCTATAAGAAATACCTACTTCTGGTCGCCTAGTCTCAGTTAATTTTCAAACAAATTTTTTTTGTAGTCCTGTGTAATCGTTAAAAACCGATTCGAATCTTGAAACAAAATAATTCCATCACGAGAGAAACGAATAAACGAATTGATGCGAATGCATTTCACGATCCAGTCAAATAATGCGCTTATATATTTTATGTTTTTTTCTTTATGGATGAGGCATTATTATTGATATGAATATATATGTGACATTATAAACATCAATTGCGACTCCGCTCGTTTACGTTATTATTATCAGTCATGCTGTCCCATCGTGTAATCACAATAATATTATATTACATCATCTGTAATCTTAACACTTAATAAAATACACTTAAAATTACATATATAACATATATTGCTTCATAACGTTGCAACATGTATTGTACATTCACGTATACATTCACAAATCTCGTTCTTAAAGATCTCATTTGATAATTATAATTGACTATGTTACCATACCCGCGAGTATGCTTTCAAGCGCTGACGAAAGGACAAAGCTTTTTATCATCTTCATCGTAGCAGTCGTAGCACATTAAAAAGTCTACCGTTTCGCTGTCCTATTCTAACAAGATGTATTTTACAAGCGCATTTTCTCGTTCAATTATCTCGCTCAAACACGATGATCTTATGAAATACGTTTAAGTCGCTGTCTTATTGATAAAAGCAAAGGATATCATAAATTATCTTTGAATCTTTGTTACAATTAATCTTATCGACTGCATTCTATTTTGTTGCATTTGTTGCATTACTTTTGCTGGCTGCAAAATTCTATATACATAAAATACTCATGTGGAATTGTACTTACAGTCTGTTGCTGTTCATTCGTGCAATAGATCCTCTTATTCTTCGTACATTTAGTATTACCCTGTACATTACACCGCATTCAACTTTGACTAGATATATTTCGTGCAAAACAAGTAAGGATGATTTTATGAAGTATCAAGATCTTATGTAATGAAGATCGTGATATTGCATATCGCAATCAACGGTATAAAAACGGACCGAGCAAGCGAGCGCGAACAAGCACGAACAATTAAACGATATCCTTACCTTAATTTCGCGGCACCGTTCGCCTTCATTGACTTATTCATTCGCGCTTGCTCGTTCGGCTTGGATCCGTTAAAAAAAAAAAAAGAGATCGATTATACAATATCCGTTCGAAATACCACGCTTGTCGCGCTTAATCTCGTCTTTTTCGGCGATCGCGACAGAAATCGTATTATTGTGACGATGCACCATTCACGCATCACATGACGCACACGACGCGCGATAAATGAACACATTGACCAAGCTTAATTTGTACCCTACACATCCATTCGACAATAATCTTATATGCGCACATTGTTCGCATAATCTGCTATAGCTGTGCGAAAACAAGTGTCGCAAACGATCTGTCGGATCTGTGATCGATCGATGATATGTAAGATCGTGTAACTCGCATACGTGTGACAAAATTAAGCTGACTGCGATAAGAACAATAGCGCTGTCTTATTTTCTTTCTGTTTTAACAATAACGAACAAGATTGCATTTTTCTAACTATTGATATATATACGAATAATATCAATTTTTCCTGCGTCTCTGGACTAGTATACTGTTTCACGTGAATAAAACGTCACTTGAAAGTAAGCGTTGACGTAACATTTTCCAAACAAATCGATCTCGAAGTTCAAAGTGTTCGGAAAAATTTAGACAACTTAATTATAAATACCCAGACAGTACTATGTTCAAAATCGGGACAAGACATTTTTTAGACATATCATAAGACGTCTTAAAGATGTCTTAAGGATGCCTTAAAAATGTCTTTAAGATGTCTCCGTGTCCCAATTTTAGACATGCTGTCTGGATATTTATTTCAAATTTAGAGAACTTTATTGTAAATATAGATAGCTTAAAAAAAAGCGCGCTCCAAAGAAACAGACGCGAAACGCATCGTGTTTGTGTTACCCAGCGATTAATATCGATCGTCGTCAGAGCCATGGTGGATTTCACCATGGTCAGCGATGCAGGACAGTCGGACAGTGAGCTGCAAGCGTCAGATATGTGCTTGTTTGTGATGCGCCGTCGACGTCGCCTTCCGATTGCCGTCGTTGGAGCGACATTTCAGAACTCCGAATGAGGTCGTCGAGACAGCCAGTCGGCGATCGCTGAAATTTCGTGCACTCGCTTTTTCAGGCCGCGTAACGCCGGGTAATTCTCCAAGGCGGTCGCACCGAAAATGTTCTCAAAGTTCTCTAACGCCACCGTGAACACGAAGTCCGCCCACGTGGTCTGCAAAGCAACGAGCAACTTATCATCGAGACGGAAATTTTTAATTTATCGCGATTCTAAAAAGAGCTGCCTTACTTGAAAGATACGCGACACTCGACATCTGAGCGTTCAAGCTCCTATATATATGTCGTTCTATTCGACTTCAACGACGAGAGAACATCGAAAAAATAAAAATACACGGCAAATAATATTCTATATTTTCACTCATTTTATATTTCTGTACTCTCTAAATCTCATAGAGAGGTTTACCTATACATATATAAACCTTACTATAATATATATTAGATTGCGATAGTTACTGCAAAAGAGAGAGTTATTGTCACTTTTATTTGAGTAAATGTAATAATAAGGTAGGAGTAAATTTTTCACTCAAATTTTTAGAGCGGCTACTCTACCGGAGTGATACGATCTCTAAAGCTATAGTGAATCATGGTTCACTAAGCTCGACTGACAAATTGCTCTAACAGAGTGAAAATTTTCAAAATTGTAGAGTGAATTGTAGAGACATAATTCACTCCTATGAACACTGATTTTACTCTTAGAGTGGTGCGAATCACTCGAAGTGCACAGGCTAAATTTTCACTTTTCGTTACACTTGCATTTCACTCATTTCGAGTGATATTTCACTCTTTGAGTGATATTTCACTCTTTAATTTTTAGAGAGTAGGTAATTAAACAGACTCGTGTGAAGATCGTTACTAAGACATTCTCTTTACCATGGAACCGACCGCGTAACCACCGTTCTCGGCAACAGTCTGCTCGAACTTATTCAGGTAGAACGGTATTGTTTCCTTCAGAAGCTTCGCCTTCTTCTCCTCCTTCTTAAAATGATCTTCCTCCGTGCGATATTGAAAGATAACTGGAAGGCAAATTGTGCGCATGCTTTAGTGGCTCATCCCCATCGTGTAAGCTTTACGTCAAAGTGACACATCGTGACATTAAAGCGTTCGTCGTTGTACGCCCCGTGAATATTCGAATATTCTCAAATGCTGTTTACCGAGTGACCGAATATATCAGGTTTCCCAAATCTCCGATACCGCGAACAATCCCGCAATCTAGAATGTCTCGTTATAGCGTCTAATTGGAGTCGCGCTTATTATTACTCGCGGGGATTACACGCTGGCGGCGCCGGCGATTCAATTGCGCGCAACGCACCACCATCACGTCAGATTTCGCGAGGAACGCTTTTCCGGGACTACAGCCGTCCGCTCGATTATGTTACGACCTCGGGGAGAGCCTGGAAATATAGGTCGCGCGAGATCGCGCGTGTCTTTCAGAGAAGCGAAAGCGGAACTACTTTCGCACCTATCATGCACGGAGTTTTCCCGGAGATTTATGTTTAGCCTCGGTCGCGCTCGCGTCGCGCACTTTTCTCTCTATCTCGGGCAGCATCTTCGCTGGACCGTCTCATTTTCGATAGTACGATCTTCTACGTCTCTTTTCGAACTCGAGCTGCTCGAGCATCATCGATCGCGGTTATCGACTGACGCTCGCGCAAACTTACTAAAAGTCCTTTGACGGGATTTGATTAAATTGGCACGGCGACATCGAACGACATTCGAAAACTTTTCTCGCTGGGTCGTGGCAATCCTTCGGTATAACGGGAAATCGCGACCTGAAGGCGGATTCGCGGCCGAAAAGGAATATCGATTAGAGATGGAGAGGGTGGAGAGGGGCTGACGGCCGTAAGCGGCTTTCCGAAACCGTTATGGATTGCACCGGGCATATGTATCACTTACATTGTTTCAGGTCTCCCAAGGTATCGACCAGCACGTCGCACAGCATCGATTCCCATTCGTCCTTGCCCGTGAGATTATGCTCGCGGGCCAGGTAACGCGCCACGGCGTTGCTCTGCGCTATCAGCTTGCCGTCTATCTCCAGAACTGGCAGCATCCCGTAAGGCATCGCTGGGAACAAGAGAAAGCAATCGGCGGGTCGTGCCTCGGGTCGTGCTTAAGCGCGAGTTTAAGTGGCAGCGAAGGACTCGGAGCAATTTGTCTTCGCTCGAGTTAAAAATTAAAAATGTTGCTGCGTACGCAATATGCTTCCGATTAATTTTAGGTTGTTACGTTGCACAATTATTTCGTGTTTTTAGTCGGGTATATATTTGTTTTGTTATACTTGGAATATTTTATGTTAAATGTGAATTTAATTTTCAATTACAATTAAATTAGAATTAAATCTCCTGCGTGAAGTTTAACTATAGGATATGCGTTGCATTATTTTACATGTTGCGCGAACAAGTTATTTTATAACTCTATATTTCTGGCACTTACACTTTTTAAGCTCAGGCCAGCGGTCGTTGGAGATCCTCTCGTCGATATAATCGATGCCCGCATAGGCGAATATGTAGCGAATATGCTCGGCACGACCTCGTGCATTAAAGTAGATCAGTTTGTACCTCGGCTGTTCCTCAGCCATCTCTCTTACTTGCGATCTGAAAACTTCCGAAGGTGTCAGAAAAGTTACGACTTCAATTTCAAGCTAATTATTGCCGTTAAATTACTTTTAACGCAGCAAGTGGTAATGGCTTCGATATGGTCAGACAGGGCTAACGTAACGAAATTTGTATACAATAGAATAAGACGAGACATTTCGCTCAACCAGCATTAATAAAAAGTATCGTAATTTCAGGGAATTTCAATTGTAATCATTTCTCGATATTATTTCGTACTATCAGAGTCCGGCTCAAACAATTAACCTTTTTTAATTTCGGCCGAAATCGAAACCAAAATCGAAATTTTTATAGGAATCCTAAGAATACGCGTGCACATATATACTATACTTTTTCTTTATAAATATCATAATTTAATTATTAAAATAATAATTAGATAGATATATATTATCATACAATCCTACTATTACAATTCTATTATTCCAATCTGTATAGCTGTATATTATACATAATACTATCCATAATAGTATCACAATCATATTATTTCAATAATAATAAAATTTCTACACATAAAATGAAAATATTTTTTAAACATCAAGTTTTTGGAAAATCTGTGGAAAATACAGTTTCGGCTACATCGCCGAAACTGCCTTTCAATTTCGGCCGAAACCGAAATCCAGGAACTCCGATTTGTGGCCGAAACTGGCCGAAACCGAAATTGAAATCAAATTTTCGGTTGGACTCTATCATACTACATTTAAAACTTTCATCCAAGCATTTGAAGTCTCGTAATTTCCCACAAAACCCCACAATAAAGATATAAATAATTCCTTGATAGGCATGACAGTGTGTATTTTGTGTGCTCGCAGTATTGCACGCCTGATATCGCTGATTTTCGTTTCAACCTTTATCGCGCCTAAACGAAGACGCTCTATCTTTGTGGGCGATCTACGTGGTAATTCACAGTATTGCCTATAGATCCCGGCCGTTTCCGCGAGGATGCTATATGTATATGATCTATTTGGAGTATCTTCACCGCGGGCGGTCGACTTGTTTCGGGGAATAAACGATAGGGTTGCGTGATTACGTGCGTGTGAACGGCGGGGTTTTATCAAATTTCGGGGATCGGGGGCTCGCCCGCCAGATTAGATAAGCCGCGGCAGAACTGGCAAACGCGAGCGTACTTCCTGTGAGTTTCCTCGGCGAAATCGCGGGATTTCGTGCTTCACGCGTATATGCATGTATACGTGTTTACATATGCCAATATGTGTGCACATCGGAGCATATTATGCGCGCGCGCGCCTTATCTAAACGTTATTGACCTATCCTTTGCGTATACATATGCACATTTATATTTTGCATGTCAACCACTTAATTGGCATCCTCGTTACCACCTCCGAAGTTCGACGCACGGTCGATCTCGTTATTACCTACGTTGCGATAACCGCCGTATCATCGCCGTAATTATCGGTCTCGGTCCGCGAGTCCAAGTCCGGGCGCGCGCGGAATTAGGTAATTTAACGGACGCGACGTGTGATCCCGAGGTAACGCTACATAATTCATGTTACGCGTAAGTCGAGCTCGCGACTCGAGTGCTTAATAAGTTGGCGATTTAGCGTGTTAACGAACTCGAAATGAGAAAACTTCGCAAGAATTTGCCGGTCACGCGGCGGTGCGGCGTACATATATCTCTCCGCGCATGTATCTTCGCGGCGATAATTATTTAATAATTCGACTTTAATTATATCCATTTTTTTGCTATCTCTCGCAGCGGAGAATTATTCCCTCTGATGAAATTGATTTCCGAACTGTTTGAGTGGAGAACCGCAAATAAGCGTTCTTGCTGGGCGAAGTTCAAACTAGCCATCATCGTTATCGTGTAAAAGAACAAAATAATATTATTCAGCAAAGAGCGCGGGTATTCAATTAAAGTTGTTCCTTTCGACGGTGTGTTCTCTTACGGTTCGGAAATTGCCTCTAATCCGATTACTTCCGATTGCAGGAAAGGTCATTTTCATTCGAGAGGCAAAGCTTTCATTTCTCAACGCGTGCAAACGTGTAAGAACGGCCTGTAGGAAATTACACGATACTCGCAATTAAAAATTAAGAGCTGCTAAATAAGAAACGCTAAATGTAGATCGCGAAGAAGGGCTTTGAGGAGAAAACTCCGTTTCCCGGGATTCGACCATTTAATTCTGTTTCTTTCTATACCCTTTCTATTCTCCCCGAAATAAACGGGCGTGACCCAATTTCGCGTCTCTCGACAATAACAACCCACCGTGAGAGGGGAGTTTTTAAAGAATGGATCCATCTAATTAACGGGTAACACGGATAACATTATTTACAGTTCCACGGAACTGGGGGATTTGTGCGTACAAACGATGCATTTATTGATTATCGCTTGGATGGAATGCTCCATGCCCGACGGTTTCCACCCACCGATCGAGAGAAACACGTGACGAGCGACGTTGTTGCGCGAGGTGTGCAACGTGTCCATTGCAGAGAGCGGATACAATCTACCGCATTAATCCAATGGATGCAGGCGCGTTTGAACGTGCGCGAATCGAGTGGATGTAATCTCTCAGGGCGATTGAATCCTGCATTTATACCATCCGACTCCGTTCTCAATTAATATTTGCTCTTAATTTTTTTCTTTTCGCTTTCTGGAATCGGAATGAATTCAACTATATAGTTTCTGTTTTCCTGCCGAAAAAGAACATAATAAGAATCCCAGACAGCATGTGATATGGTGTTGTCTGGGATGTCTGCGATAAAAATATTACTTTAGCAGCTGTTTCTCGTTATACAAGTGATGATGAGAAAGGAATCGCTTTCACTCTCCAAACCGCGGGCGTAAACTCCATCGAGATCGGACGATTTTCCCAATGACGCCTGTCCTGATTTGGCGTCCGAGATAGCCAGCGATTTAGCGCCGTAACATGTGCGAACAGACAGTTCGAGTCGAATGTCGGCGTAGGTCGCGCCGATAGCCGAACCCCGCTAACCATATTTGACGTAAAATCAATGGCCCGTATCTGCGAAAACATTAATTCGGCACGTAGGCGGACAACTGGAATGGTATAAGGTACCGTACAAAGGAGTATTAATGTTGACGTTGTGCCGACTCCCCGGCGCGCGGCGGGACCGTCGCGTCGCCCCGCTTTTTCCGTGCGGGGGTTCGGGGTTCGGGGGTTCGCGCGCGGCGAAAGTTCGCCCCGGCGCGGCGCGGCGCGAATTCATTAGCCATGCCGGGCCATTTCGACGTGGACGTTCGAGTTTCGGGTGAAAGCGAGATTATATGAAAAGCTCTCCGTGAAATTATCTCGACAGGAATATCGACCTGATACGGTGCCCTCCATCCTTCCATTGAGCCGGCTTTATCCGGAAGGCAGTTATTTAACGATCATATTCGCAGGAAAATCCGGTGAAAGAAAAACATGTCTGGCCTCAGAGTTTTCGCGCTACCACACGACGTTCGAGATACACAACGTGATCTATATATTGACACTCTCGCGCATCGAAATCTACTCGCGGTATTTTTCACCGTGTCATCTCGCCCGCGGCCTTGTAATCCTTTCAGTTTATTAAAAAGCGCGATATAATCATATAACAGTCGGTAAACGTGCGTCGGCTAAGACCGGATTGTTTGTATTCCGCGATCGCGTAATTTGTTCTTCTTCGGGCACGTATTATGAAACTTTTCCGAGTGGATTCCGAGATCGGAATTACTCCGTTTTCCCTAAAAAACACAATAGAAATCTAGGAAATAATTAAACAATTCCGATTGGAATTCATTCCGTAAAAGTTCCATAATAAACGTGCCCTGATGACTCCTCGAGTATTTAGAGGTCGCGTCGTCTCTCCGCTTTCTCTCATCAGCTCCCGAGCGGAATGTTATTAATCTTCTTCTTGAAGTCACGCAATCTTTTCCCCCAAGAGAAAATAAATTTAAAGTTTGTTGAAGGATTTGTCATTAAATCAGTCGAAGTCGCTGGAACGCCTTTGTGCTCTTTGAACACACATAGTTTCAGATTACTCCGGTATCGCGCAATATTAGTATCGTCGAGAGCAATGAAAGTCCTCTCGCTGTCTACAATTCGCAATTTTCTCGGAGATACGGTAATCATTGAAAGAATCATGTAAGGAGTAAAAAGTAACATTTCTTTTCCCAGATCCTCCGGTAAATTAATACTCGCGAAATACCTACATTTGTTCCCATTTTCGACGATCGTGATATATGTATCTGCGATATTCTCCCAAGACACAAAACGACGTTCGTATATTGCGATTCCTGCAGAAGTACTAATTTTGCGAGATACTTCGGTACTCGGTCCTCTCAAGGAAGCACAATCTCTCCACAATACGAGATTGTTAATCCATTGGCGAGACGCCAAATTCGATATCGGGAATATGACAAGGAGATAAAGCGAGAGAAAGTATATTCCGTGATACTCCTTTTCCACATTTATCACCTTCGCCAAACAGCGAGCTTTTTATTATTCTCCAGATTGAAGTTTAAATTTCGAATATTTGAAACCAAAATTAACGCGTAAAAGAAAACTCTGTTGTTGCACGAGGATCGAACGTTTAACGTCGGGAAAAGATGGATTGAACAAAATAAGAGAAACTTCTCGACCGTATATGCACGTACATGCGAGAGAATTGTGAATAAACAATGAGATATGAATATGTATCGCGGGATTTTAGTTCTATCTGAAAATTTTATATTCCGTGCACGAAGGGACGCGAGAGCGGTGCGTGATAAATTTATAAATTTATAAATTTATTGATCCATAAAGTTATTTAAATTGATTGGAATTAGAAACTATATAGATATAATTATGAATGTAATAAACTTATAGTTAAGAAAGATAACTATTATTTAACAATGTAAAAGTTACATATTTACTTGCTAATATAAATGACATCTTGACATCTTCTACTCGCGTTAAACATTCTATATTACGCGCCAAGCGAAGCATATGAAAATAAACTCACTAACAAATGACGAACTGCAATGTGACGAATCGTTTATATTATCGTGGTTTTCTTTTGGATTTTAGGTGCGGTGAGGTATAAATAAGCGCCGCGCGAGAATTACGTTGAATCACTCGGTCGTCGCGTTGAACGAATTTCAAACTCACCCCGGCGCTCTCGTACGATCCCGCTACCACCCCGAGTATAAGGTGCACTCGTGCGCCGAACACGGGACCGCGACTGAGCCGTCGTACCGGAATCCTGCGCGGCAGAAGACCACCGGTTTCCTTCGGCACCACTTGCGCTCTGCTTCGTGCTTGGGCACTACTGCGAGTTTCATCAGGTTCCGACGAGCACGATGCGCAACCTCAGAAAATTTATACCACCCGCCAGATTCTCCACCCCCTTCGCGAGCTGCACAGGCGGGGGTGGCCTGGAAACTCCGGCCATCCTTGGACTCCTCGACCGGATGATTTTTACGGTGGAAATCTCGCTCATGTGGAAATTGTTCGCGCGGAAAAAGGCGTCGGTGGAATCAAAATCGATGCGTTTGACGACTCTTGTCGGATCGCAGGTAAATGCTTCCGAGGTGGTCGCGCGATAACGGATCCCTGCTTCTACTTTCAGTGAAATTTGTAGCTTTATAGTCAGACGTGCTGGCCAGAATTGCGGCATAATGTAGCAGGAATAGTGCCGAAAGATTCGCAAATTGGATTCGCCAGACAGAGATACGATGTTACCTTACTACTTCAGCGCGCGCCGAAGAAAGTGAAGACGTAGCAATAAATTATACGCGCTAGCGTATCTCCATATCTTATATAACGTTTACATTGAATAATAAAATGTTGTATGACTTTAACGTCAATATTGTGAAATATTATTAATTGCTCCGCGCGGTTGATTTGTAAAGTAATCTTTTTTCGCAGCTTCATATAATCTCAGACGCGCGCACATACACACACACACGCGCGCGCGCACGCACACACATGCACACACATGTAAACTGCAGTCACGTGAACAGGCGAATGTACGTCAAATGTTATGTCGTGCTTGGGTCAGTTAATTGGTCAGACCAAGCTAGTTAGTTTCATTACGTTATCTCCATCTTCGTGAGTTTCACACAATAGACGCCTCTTCCAATATCGGGGTCACTAGGTTTGCTCGCGTAGCTTAAATCCTCTTTATCGTAATGTTTACTGTTATCACAGTCAAGACAAAAAATAATTCCAATGTCGAGGAATCGAGAAAATTTTCCAGCAGATTTTCGAGCAAATTACGAATGACATTCAAACCGCGGCGCACAAAAATATTATATCTTTACGACAACGCGATAAGGTAAAATATCCAAGATTCTCATAAGTTGATCAAATGCTTTGAAAATTTGGAAAATTATTTAGATATATCGCACTCCGACAAAAATATTGTCAAAACTTAGAAAATTTTAATTTTGAGTTAAATCGATAAAAAGTGTGCCTAAGGTGTTCCCTACATGTTATAATATATACTCTCCAAAAGTCAAAGAGTAAAAAATATCACTCAAAACGAGCAAGTGTAACGAGTAACGAAAAGTGAAAGTTGAGCCTATATGCACTTCGAGTGATTCGCCACTCTAAGGCCGGTATTCATAGTCGATTCTTATTTCATGATCGTCTTAAGTAATGTCTTAAAATAATAATACGGCTCTGTGATTTGGTTTATGACATCTTAAGATTGTATTTAAGACGGTCTTAAATATAAGATCTGATTATGAATACTGACCTAAGGAAAAGTATAAAATTGCGCTCCATTTAAGTGAAAGAGCACTCTTTTCGAGTAGCAGTAGACAGTTTTGAGAAGAAAATTTCACTCTGTTAGAGTCATTTATCAGTCGATCTTTAATGAATTATGATTTACTATAGCTTTAGAGTGAGATCATATCATTCTGGTATAGAGTAGCCGCTCTAAGAGAAAAATTCACTTCTCTCATGAGTTCCCGCATTTACTCAAATTAGAGTAACAACATTCTCTTTTGGAGTAACTATAGCAATCAATCTAATATATTAGCGGCGAAACCACTCTATGAGATTTAGAGAGTATATAATATAATCACACACACACACAAGTCTATATGCGAAATCCGCTGCACGAGGCAGAAGCATCGTTATTTTTTTTTAAACCGGTTATATTGTAGTTTTCTGGATGAATAGTGTTATAAGTAAATTAACAAGTAATTTACAGCGAATCTTTTTAAAACAAGTAGAAACTTGCACATTGCTTCCTCATAGTTCTTAAGTGTGCAAGTAGAAATCTGCACATTGTTTACTTATAGTTCTTAAGCTTTTATTTTATTCGATGCATAATTATTAGTATTTATTTATTTGTTTTGGCTTCCTCATAGAGGAAGAATTTTCCGGCGAGTGCTATAGAGTGTGTATTTTTTTCGTTACCGATGTTCTGGAAACCGATTTTTTAATTTTTCAAGATCTTACAGGTAAAAAAATTTTAAAAATCGGTTTCTAAAAAAATAGATAACGAAAAACTATACATTCTATAGCACTCCCCGGAAAACAGTATAAGTTTTATTATAACAAAATTACGTTAAATTCTCGTAATTTTTAAAAATTGAACTAAATCTGTGTTTTCTCTCTCCTGAAAATTGTGTATTTTTTATTTGTCACAGTATTCTTCTCGGGATGCAATATGTTATCGCATATAGAGATTTACCTCTTGCATTTTTTATAAAATAAAAACAAAAAGCAATTTTGCGACTTTACTTTGTGATAAAATCTGCAAAAAAATCCGTTTTCACTTTGTTGAAGTATCTTTCTAATTTAAATATTCAAAGAAAATCCAAGGATCGTTAATTTGGGACAATATCAGAGGCAGAGGAAAAATTAAAAGGGAAAAGTCAGGTAGAACCGACGTAGAATTGGTGCGTTACTTCTCTCGCGGCGGATTACGTAAATCCGACGTTTCTACAGAAGAATAACTGGGAGCATCGTTAATGGGTCGCGGTAAAGTGGCAAAGAATTGCCGGCCGTGAGTGCCGCGCGTGCCCTGATCGCGAATTCCGGCAGGGCCTCTAAAACGCGTTCCACCCAGCTCGGTCGCGAGTATTTTGTTATCGTGGCGAACGCGAATTAAATGACAGTTTAGTGCAAGGCTAGCCGGCGATGAGCGAAGCTGACAACAGTGGGGCTCTCGTCCGTACGTTCTCCACGGCCGAAGAAGATGCTATCTTGAAAGCACGCTGTCTTGACGTAAGTGTATCGACGATCGATCAGCTGTCTGAAGAAAATCAGTGCGATTCTATTTTCTTCGCGTTCGCGCGACCGCGTATCCCGGTGAAACTTTTTCCTCCTGAAACGCAGATTTACGACGTGCGATAAGGAAGTAAGCGTGCTAGTGACTCGAGAAAATGTATATTTAGCACGCGGATGATGTCTCGGGGAAAAGCTCCGTCTTTATTTCCACGATAAACCCCACGACGAATTTGGGGCTTATCATCCCTTAGCAATTAAACCTCGAATATCATGCAGGATGCAGTGAGATTTGCTTGAATTTAATTTAAACGGACAATAGTTCCCGTCATTCGGTCGCATTTTAGAATCTCTGCCCGTTTATAAAGCGTAACGTTTTGCGCCAGGTATTATTCTCGAATGAATCTGACGCGCGCGGGTCGTTGAAAACGCGTGATGCAAATTGCAATTTCACCGTGACAACCGAGCGGTATTTTTCTTGTTTTTTCCTCGCGTGGAACTGTTTCACATCTCGCACTCGCGACAATAACAAATTAAATTACTGTTTGTACAAATCATCAATATGGTATCTTCGAGATGTATAATTTATCGATTTTTTCGTCGTGTATTTTTAATTGAGAACGCAAAAAACCGTTGGAAATCAAAGGTTTCGCTTTACTATCGATTGGAATGACAAATTAAATAGAAAAGACTAATTATTTCTTTCTAACTGAATTTTTTTAATTTTGACGTGGGCGCGCTTACTCGCACGCGCGTATGTGTGGCTTATAATTTTCCATTCCTCAATTCTCGTTGTTGTATTCTTAATCACTGCTTTATCAGGACGTGCTTAAGGTACAGGCTTAATTAAAATCTTTATGACTGCATTTTTGTCGACAATATTCTCGCGTGTGATATGATTTGTAATAAACGCGCGATAACATCCTAAGCGCCAGTCATAATTTCTTCCCGTCACTTGTGTATTTAAGCTTTTACATCTCGCTATTTATAGAAAATAGGGAAATGTACGATACAATAAAACGACTAATCACTTAATCCAAATAAAACGCGATATTAGTGGATGCTTACGCCACTAGCTTACTCTCTAAATCTCATAGATTAGTTTCGCCACTAATATATTAGAGTGATTGCAATAGTCACTCCAAAAGAGAGAGTCACTCTAATTTGAGTAAATACGGGACTCATAAGGTAGGAGTGAATTTTTTACTCAAATTTTAAGATTAGAGCGGTTACTCTACCGAAGCTTTAGAGTGATACAATCTCACTCTAAAGCTATAATCACAATTTACTAAAGATCGACTAATAAGTGACTCTAACAGAATGAAATTTTCTACTCAAAATTGTAGAGTGATATAATTTACTCCTACGAACACTGATCTATACTGCACTCGAAAAAAATGCTCTTTTACTCAAATGGAGTACGATTTCACTCCAACTAATAGAGCGCAATTTTACTCTTTTTTAAAGAGGCGAATCACTCGAAGTGCACAGGCTTAATTTTCACTTTTCGTTAAACTTGCATTTCACTCGTTTTGAGTGATATTTCACTCTTCCACTTTTAGAGAGTAACATTTCGCATTTACATGCGCACAGTAATATACATGTCCGTATAAATTGAAATGAGTTTTTTGAAAAACTTGGAAACTTTTCGACTCAACTATATGCATCATCGTTCTTGTGACATTTACGTACAAATTGTCGAGATATCGATGTTAATAAAATACTTTCGAAGCCTGACGTCATTACGTTCGTTGAACAAAACTTACGATCGTGGCGAAATAGAGTGAGATTAATTGCAATCGGCACGTAAAGTGCGACGAAGAGTATGAAGATCATAATCATTCTAGAAAATTTGCTAAACTACGTCGTTCCAATAACTAGAACAGTGGTTAAAGAAGATTTTTTAATATATCCGCGGGAATTATTAAAATGCAGTTTGATATACGAGTGTTCGTTTAATTAAAACAGCATGATTTTGAAATTATAAACCATGATACGCCCCAGATGTGACTCTGAATTTTCTCGTGGAATAATTTTGAAAACCGGGTAGAGATTTTCCCTCCCCCTTTCCGCGTCTCAGCGTCTTGCGTATTTTACCGGTCGATCGGGACGGGAAGTGGACGGGGGAGAGTGAAGGGTAAGTAGGATAAATTGAGAAGATTAATTGCAATCTCCACGTAGCTCGGGTTGCACCATTGTCCGACGAACGCTCGTGCCTCGTCCTCCCTCCTGAACTTCTGAAACTGCTGGATTGCATAACGGTTCGAAACGGCCGAGAGCTATACGTGTCACGCCAGCTAGTTAGCCTGGAATCGCAGCCTCGGCAGCATCGAAATGCAGGCGTCTATCTGTCGATTCTGCCGGGAAAAATATGCGCCTTAATCGGATTCGCGCCGCGTTCTCGCGCGCTTACGCCGCGGCCGGCGCGGAGGAACGCCCGTTGCCCGCGCGTGGCGCGAGAGAACGACGTGTATCATCAAGCGCGCTCTCGGTACATCACGCTGAAAAACTCATCGTGTGAATGCCACTTGATTTCCTCCCTCATTCGATTTTCATTCGGCTGCCTGAGCCCCTGAACCCGCGCGCGAATCACGGCCGTTGCAGCTAACTTCGAAATACGATCGCAGTCCAATCTCGTCAGATTAAATCGAACGAATATCGTCAGTTTCTTGGTTTCTTCCTATATTCTTCTCTTTTCTCTTCCGTCCTCTTCCACAGATCTCGCGTTTCGCGAGCTCGGAAAAAGAAGATATAATGTAAATAGAATAAATAATCCGGTTTCCGCGCCTCGCATTTCGTCAGAAATTCTCGCAACTTTCGCTACGTCAATTTCGCTTGCGAGAAACGTCGTTTGTTTACGTAAAGATGATGGTGCTCTGGCGATTAATTTTCGTCAGCGGAACATTGTATAAACATTTTGCTATCGCTAGCAAACTGCTCCGAGCGCCGGAGCATCCTTTGCCGCATTCATATTCACGTCGTCGTCGTCATCATCGTCGTTGTAGTCGTTGTCCGTCGGGAGAAACTCGCGCTAAATTATAATGGATTAACGGGATGGAGATCGACGATGTGTGTAATTACCGGCGTTAATGAGCGACACGATTAAAACTTCGCTGAGCACGATACAATTCTGCCATTCTCCCGTCAAACGCTGTCTGCCACCCTTTAACTACCCCGAAAACGTCGTTGATGCGTAATTAAGCTGAGCTCTACAGCTCAGCGAGGACCGTTCTCTCATCGACCGTATCGTTGCCTCTGTCTCTATCATCTCGGATATATCCTCTTCTCTTTCCGTGAAGCAGAAATTTTCAACACTTACACTTGATTATAAAACACTAAAAAAAATATTTATTAGTTTATATACAAAAATCGGAGTAATTATATTAATGGAATTCTTATTACGTTGTGTTGTTGTGTAAATGTATTTACACCGATGTATTTATTACCGAATACATTAATATTATTTTCTAACATGAATCGAATTAAAACTGAGCGAATATTAAAAAGTTAAGCGAGCAAAATATGAAGCTGAAGACTTCGTTGATTTTTACTGGAAAAAAATTCTATAATCTTTTTGTATTCGACTAATCTGTTTTGTGCTCCGCGATAAAATTACAAGTATTTTTGTTTCATAAACTACGCGCTTGTAACAATTGATAATAAAAATGTTTATCAAAATGTTGGGACAATTTTAGATTCAAACGTATTCTGCATCGCTGCATCGGTTACGAAGTATCTGTGCGGTCTCGATATTTGTATTCGTGCTATCTCCATATTTTACAGAAACGCTCGATAAACGCCCGAGAGGAGGACTGCGGTGCAAACAAAGCTGCTACTCTCAATCGGATCTCTTTTTATCATATCGCGATCGTGCGAACATTTATTATCTGTTTATTCGGTGAGACGTCAACTACAAGAGATGTGCGAATCAAGAATTTTTTATGTCGAATCGAATCGAATCGAGTCGACAAAATTTCATTCGATTCGAAGCGAATCGAATACTTTCAAATTGAATCAAAATATAATTTTTAATTAACAATATAATTATTATTAGATTGAATTTTAATACGCAGATAAAAAGAGAATATTTTAATGTGGAAAAATAATTTTAATTATATTCTTTTTAAAGTAAAAAACATATTTAAATGCTTAATATAAAACTAATAAAATATACTTTATTTAATGTCGCAATAACTGAAATAATTAGGCAAAAAATCATAGATAAATTATTAAAATACTCTTATGTATAATATCAATATCCAATAACATTATCCAATTACATATACAAGGTGTTTCGGCGACAGGTGGATAGGAAGATTAGAAAGAGCCGGGCCTGGTGCCTGGCCAGCGCAATTGTCGGACTTGATGTGCTTTGATTTTTTCTTATAGGGGCATGTTAAAAGTTTAGTGTACACGACCCCTGTCGATATCCAAAATGAGCTCATCGCCGGGATAATGAACGTATGTGATGTGATTCGCAATACTCCTGGAATTTTCCAGAGGGTGCATCAATGCACCGTAGATGCAATATACTTGTATTGAAATTGCAGGTGGCCATTTTAAATATTTGTTGTAATAAAATAAACAAAATAAAATTAAAAACCATATGATTTTTTTTTAAATTCTAATCTAATTATACAAAAATCAAACAGTGTTCAACAAGGCTAAAAACGACGCTTAGCGCCTTAAGGAGACGTCGCCGGATACGGATTACTTAACAAAAATTGTTCAATTTACCAAGATCTAACACCCCTTTAAGTTTATCGCAAATGTTTGGAAACATCTTGTATAGAAATTAAATTAAAATAATATAATTTATTTTATCAAGAGACACGATAGTGTCTCGCGCCAAGTACATGGGATAGCATGGCACGAGATTGTCGTGTATCTTTACGCGAGTTGACGAGTTGCAAGTTGCAAGTACCCGAGATTTTGAGATCTTAATAACGAGTGAATGGATTAAGTTATAAGTAGACTCAATCAATAGTTGGAATCGATTTATATAAGAAAAGTGTTTTTTTTCCTCTACGTGTTTTACGAGCAGAGATATTACGATGCAAAGTCCGAAATGTAAATATTTCGTTTAAGATACGTTATCAATACTTATAGCTTATACGATTCTTTTTTACATATATTCAAATTTTTACTTATAATTTGATAGAGTCACAGAGCATGAAAAAATTAGAAATAAACTTTTGACTACTACTTATAGCCGCTCAGTGAACGGTTATAATACTGAATGCACTCACTGAATGCACCTATTAACATAATCGTACTTTTGCTTATTAACCGAAAATATAATTTTATAAAATTGACAATGTGTATCCCTAACAGCAATAATATCATATAGTTTGCACATCTCTAGCGTCGACGGTTTAGAGTATGTTCGGTAAACGCGAATAAAAAAAATTTGTGCCAGAGGCCCGAAATCAGGGAACGGAAATTCGTGAATATCGCCTTGAACGGACCTACTCGCTTATCGGCTGTCCTATTAAAATCGATCGTCCCGACATTCGCTATAGCCTCCAGAGAGGCTATAAACGATTCGAGATTCCGAGAGCGGAGACGATTCGATTGTTCGATTTCCGCCCGGCGACGTCGGCCACTCGGTGGCAAATTAAAAAGCGCTTAAACTTACTTTAGCGGTGTCGGACGATCGTCCACTCGGCGGAACGATCGATTGCCGTCTATCGCTTAAATTGACGTCAATCTTTAGACGCCGACCATGAAGCTTCCGTTCCGCATTTAAATATAGCGACCTCTTTGCGCTATCTTCGACATTCGAACACGTGAATTGCACGCAAAAATGATTCGCGCGAATCGTTCCGAATAAGGACAGCTGTCGTGCCGTTGACAGAGGATGCGATACAATTGTCAGGACCGGTCAGGATTGTTGGCCGGGGAAGAAGACACCGCGATGCAAAACCGCGATAATGCACGCGCGGTTGACAGTCACCGAGCGATATTCGCGTCGCGGATGGAAATAAAGTTATTTCACGCATCGATAATTATGCGGCAAACCAAGCGTGATCGGCGCAATTTGCCCCCGTTACATTTTCATCGCGTAATTAGCGATGCAGAATAAATAACACTTTTTCATTGTATTTGGGTTCGGGCAACGATCCTAGACAGGCAGATAGCACGGATGTCCAAAATTGGGACATCTTTAAGACATCTTATAATATGATGTCTAAAAGGCGTCTCTTAATGACGTCTTTATGTGCCGATTTTGTGACATGGTGCTGTCTGTGATGTGACGAGCGTAACTTTATTACTTTTATTAGGCATTGGTGACATGAGCTTTGAGATTCAACATTAATTCCAATCGGCGTATGTATTGGTGGCGACAATATTTCTGTCTTTAAGGTGATGCTGGAGCAGTCGTCTGTATAACTGACAAAATTACCATTTTCTATGTTATCGACTATTATATATGACCTTGTATACAAGGATATAGACAAGGATAGCACCATTGCACGCACACATCGAACGCACGAATCGTCATAGATACTGTACTCTTATATTAGAATCTTCTAATCTCGATTTAGAGGGTTCATCGATGTTTTCTTGTTATGCAATTCAGGGAAACTCGTTTTCACGTCCGTATCAATGGTATATATTTTATATGAAGCACATTTTGTGATGAGTTGACAGCGATTGCTGTAACTCGAGATGCCATATTAGGATAAAAGTAGATAAGGAAATCTGTAGTTCCGTAATTTTTTCTCGTTTTCTATATAAAATAGAAGCTTCCCTGAATCATTGATATGTACTGCAATTATGGAGCAGCATTTTTAATTTTGTCAAATTAATACGACGCTACACGAGTAGAAAGAAAATGATAATTTTATCAGTAAAACAGACGACTTCAGCATCCCCTTAATGAAGCCATACTTGCTACACGCAATCGTACGTGACGAAACATGACGAAATCAAATACTGTGACTTGCTTTAAAATTGTGGTTATTAGCGTTATCACGCATATCGTCGATCGCGATATGTGCAAACTTGAGCACATTCGTTGACGAGTATTCATGAAAAATGTATAAATATAATAGCAATTTCTCGATAACATCTTTATTAATGCTGTTTTTATTACTCGCTACTCATTATCTTGTTTGCTTCGTTAGGAATAATACGTTTATGAAATCGTAGAAAATTATATTTGCATTCTACGAAGGGAAAAGAAAGTGATCTCACATAACTACGATATTCACTGTTAATGTGCATCATTATTCCTATATTTCCACGGTTCTAGAGAAGTTAGTAATAATCGCGAGAAAAAAAAGTCACACCTCTTTTCCCCGTTTCTTCGTGCGGAATCGTAAAATTGGAATACTCGGTATTTGTTTAATCAACTTCGCGCTGCTATTCGAGATGTGAGAAGACTTATATCGCATTAAGCGTTTCTACGCATCAATATAAAATTAACGAAATCGTTAATTCACGAGATTGATCGAGTAAGCTACTTGGACTGAATAAGACTTAATTAATTTATTTTGTTTTTTCACAACTGTATTTATGAGAATATTGAAGTACACTAAGTGAGAATAAAATTTTTATTTCAATAACAAAAATAAAATATGTCCTTCGCATAGAATAATTATAAAAAACAAAAAAAATGTTTTTGAAACTCTGACTAGGCCTTATTGTATGATTTTGCATATAATAAAATCAATCAAAAATAAATTGGTAATAACAAAGTAATTAAACATTATTTTCTATATCATTAAAATAATTATTAATTACAAAAAAGAGGTTTACTCTACTCTTAAATATCACAATTATCTAGCTTAAATTTGGTAATCATTTTTGGAAATATCTAGCTATCTGGGCCCAATTGTTCTTAGCACATTTTTTTACTTTTTTCTTCTTATTGTTAATTTCGGCTATAAATATCACCTGCAACAAAAAAGATAAATTGTAAAGTGACATACTTCTAGTAAAGCCCAATGGCCCAAAGCCCATAAAAGTGGGTCTTATTTGATGAATGCGTAATTCTAAAAAAGAAATATACAGGATGTTTCAGATCAGGTAAGAAGGCAAGAGGTAGGAATAAAATTTCCCAAAATCTTATAGAAAATTGAATTTGGAACAAAAATGTTCCTATAAACAAAGGTTCGGAAACACTTCGTTAAAAAGTTATAGCTAATGAACTTCGAAAAATTACGTTTTCTTTGATGATTTTTAAAAATAATCCTTAAAAACCCTTTATTTATTTGAAGAAAGTAACGAAATAAATTTGATGAGTAATTAAATAACAAACTAAATTAATTTTATTTAGGTCTGATAAGGCATTCAAAAGAAAACTTCAAAACAATGAAAAAAGTAGAAACGTGAAAAAACCACCTTTCGATGATCTTTGTGTAAACACTACATTCGTAGCGTTTGTTTTAGTGTAACAATTAATAGCTTTTTAGTGTAACAATTAATAGTTATTTATACTTTTAAAAATAATAAAAAAATATGATTTTTCGAAGTTTATTAGCGTTTAACTTTTTAACTAAACGTTTCCGGACCTATATTTATAGGAGCTTTTTTATTCCAAATTCAATGTCCTTTAAGACCCTGAAGCTTTATTGACCCCTGACCTGAAAAATCCTGTATATTCAAAAAAATCAATATATGAATTTGTTATTTTCTACAGCGAGGAAGTTGAATAATATTATAATATCTCTATATACATAGATATATATAAATAAATGTATATTATTTGTCCGCTATGCAAATCTACAGTTTTCAAATTAGAACGACCAAATTTGATATACTATTTCATAATACTCTAACTTAGACCGTAGACGTATTTTGAGAACCGCATCATTACCAATTTTTTGGGAAATTGGTTCTAAAATTTTTCTAATGTTTGTCTGTCTGACTGCGAACTACTCACTCATTAATGGACCGATTGTCTGAATACCGGCCAAAATTTGTCTAATTTATCGGGAATGGTGTCGATGGGTTTAATTTTTTATTAATGGACCGATTTTCTTGAAACCGGTGCTCAATTTTTTTTTTAATTTTTTAGATTGCAAAATACTCCTTCATAAATAAATCAATTTTTGGGCCCAAAATTTATCTAATTTTCGGGGATGGCAACGATTGGTTTCATTTTTCACGAAAATGTTTTTTTCAAAAACTGGTTCTAAAATTTTTCTGTCTTGTCTGTCTGTCCGATCGCGAACTACTCATACATTAATGGATCGATTTTCTGGAAACCAGTGCCAAAATTTGTCTAATTTTTCGGGAATGGTGTCGATGAAGAATAAATAAATATGAGAAAATAAAAATAAAAATAAAAAAGAGGCCCTCATAAAAAATTATCTAAAAAAAGGTCTTTTTCAAAAAAAATTAATTTTTTGGGGTAAATATTACTATTCGAGGAAAAAACATCGTCTACTGTCTAATAAATTAGCTTGTGCAGGGTTTTGGGAAAGGGTCGAAGCGAGGGGAAAATGTCTGCTAGGAAAGAATGTTTATTAGCATCAGTTGCGTTTAGAATTTGATGATCAATTTAATTTGTGATATTATTATTCTATCACAGTTTTCAAATTAGAACAACTGGTATACTATCTCATGATACTCTAACTTATCTATGCAGCGTGGATTTTTATAAAAACGCGGCACGCATACCTACATCGTCACACAGTTTTTGTCGCATTAAATAAATATGCATTGTTGCCGGTTTTAATTCTTTTTGCCTGTCTACACCGGTCCCCAGCACGACAGATCTTTTAAGTATATATATACTCAAGGCTTAAAGCGCGTTTTTAACCAGTAATTTCAAAAGAATTTATTCAAGTACTTTGCTCCAAAATTTTCAGAAAATCCACCATGTTGTGCAACTGTTTTCGCAAGCTTACACATTCGATTTATACCCGGTCGGATTCATCGATTGTGCGTGTTCCCTAAATTGGCTGAAGCTCCTCGGTGGCACGTGAAACGAAATAAATGAAGACGATCTTCTCGAATGTCTCTTGCACGACTCGGGTGCATTATCGCGTCAGAGGTTCTCCAGATCGATATCGCTGATTGAGCCGAGCCGAGTTTCCGTGAGTTTCGGTGATCATGCGAAGATCCAGAAAGCATTTCTCGGACATGAGAGATGGAAACGAGCCGAACATCCGCGTAACACGGCTTTTGTGTTTCGGCAAACAACGGCCCAATCTCGACTGCCGAGGCCATGATTTTTCCGCGGCCTGATTTCTCTCGTAGTATCCCCCAAGCGTCCTATTCGTCGTCCGCCTTCTTCGTCCGATTGAAAATATAGCGACGGAGAAGAGAAAAAATTGGGGCGTACAAAAGATAATCGATCAAACGGCCGGAGATACATATATACATGCGTCCGCTGTCACGTGCCCCAATATGTTTTCATTTTGCGCCGGGGGATACTGACGTCGGAAATACAATGCCGATGTCGAAACGCAAGATTATTGTCGAGAGTGCGGGACGGTAACCGTTACGTAGATAAATAAGCGCTTTCGAAATTATTGTTATTATTATACATATAGTTATCGTGCTTGTTATATTAAGTCATTGTTGTACCAGCGGGGACGTCAATTTTAATCGACGAACGTCATTAATTCCAATTGAACGTTTGCACGGATGTTATCGTTCTTGTCGCGCGTGTAGCTGCTAAAGTAGACAATATATGAATCCTTTGCATCGCAGTTTATAATCCGTCCGAGCCGCACCGCCGGATCTCTCTCCTTTCTACTAAATTCCTCGTTAAGGCTGTCAGAGATTCGCAAAAGTGGACGGTTAATTTCCACGAATGTCTCTTCTACATTTCGCGGAGAGATCCGCGCTTTAAACAAAAGCGCCTTGGCGGAACAAAGCGAGACTCGGTGGAGCAGCGATTCGCAGTCGCGTCATTTTGTGCATGCATGTTGTGTCAAGACGACGCGCGATCGAGAGAAAAGATTCAATCAACCGTGAATAATCGCCAAGATACATCTGTATCTCGAATCGTAACGTCGCGAGGTGTAACGCGACCGATTTATCTCGGATTTTTTTGCGCCTTGCGGGTGCGTCTATGGCTAGACGCATGACTAGGCAACTATTATGTAAATTGCGAATAAATAAATGTGAATTTATGAATATGCGAATTAATATATATGAAAGCGCGGAGGAGGTGTGTCCGCGGCAACCAGTCTATATCTCGCTGCACGTGACAGGCCCGGCTCCCCTTTTTTAACTCCATATTACGTCTGCTACATCTATCAATTTCATCGGCTCTGTTGGATGACCAGTTCTATTTATCAGTTTTATCGTATCCATCAGTTCGTTACACGATAGTCGATAGGAAAATTACAAAGATTCGATCATTTTAAATCGGTGAGAAGTTTGTATCTGTTTCTTGTTCTCGCTGGATTTTTTCCGGCTTTAATACAGAAACTGGGTACAAAAGTTATATAGTTATACTTGTATATATACTAAATATACAAAAGCATATACTTGCATATACCAAAGTTATTGTTATACTTCGGCATATACTATAAAATTAGAACAAAGTTAGATACCTAAAAGTAGCACTACCTCTGCGCAAGAATGATCCCTAACATCATTATAATATCCTGAACATCTATAGAATATACTAAGAATGTCAATATACACTGAGAACATCCTTATAAATATCTTATACTTTATGCGATATCCTCTGAACATTCTCAGAATATACATTTACTGTTAGGGACACGGAAAATCGTGAAGCATTTTACACAAAAGATGTTAAAACAGTTATTATAATCAACCTAATACTGACCAAGACAATAAAAAAGGAAAATTCTTAGAGTATTTTTGTTGAGTGAGAACGCATGATGTGTTTAAAAGAAATTCGCGTAGACTCGAGAGGAACGTTTTTTTCCCGCGTACGTGTCGATCGATCCGCGATTCCTGAAACAACCGGCCTTCCCGCGTCCCGACGGAGAAGCCGGAGTTGTTGTCGCGATTTTTATCAAAAGTCGCCTATGACGCAGATGCATCGTTCGTGATTTACGTCGGCGTACGCGGCGGCAGAAAATGCACAATTCGCGGTTTGCTCGTTGGAGGGGAGCAAAAGAATACATTTATACGAAACGGACGCGGTGCGCAGAGGATCGCGAATCGACGTCTCTTATTTTAATGACAAAACTGCGTTGCGATTTCTCTCTTCTGTTATTATTAACACGTTGACTGCCAAGTACGAGTTAATTCGTATTTGGCGATTTTGTCTAGGACGCCACATACGAGTTAACTCATACTGGCCTGACTTGCAATTAAATCGCAGTTACGAAGAGATTCGTAAGAAATAAAATTGACAGTGAGCTTCTGAGATAAGAATAAAAACTTAATTATATATGTCAAAAAACGGAAAATATAACTTTTTCCAAATATAGCTTGGCAACATTAATTTGAATTGACGGACAGCGTCGCATGCGGAGCAAAATCTCCGCGACGATAAATCTCGCGGTATTGCGATATTTATTGCGATATTGGTACCTTTTGGCGCGACTCTCCGTGTAACGTGCCGGATTAACGATTTCTGTATTATTCAGGTTCAGGGCGTTTGCGTCATTTAATTGTCGCAACCCGCGAGGATCCTTATCTCTTTATTCTGACTTCGCGGATTTCACGCTTCCTCAATATCGAGGAAAGCTTTATTTGTGAGCGACGAAGTTTCTCGAGCCTTCCTGCATGCATTCGTTAGACGATTTAGCTGGCGTCAAAGCGAAACCGCAACCTTTCGCAACCGCGTCTCGGGAAACAAACTTCTTCCTCACGAAGGGAATCTTTTTCCTCGTGGAAATTACAGCATCGGCCGGCGAGCACTCGTAAGAGCTATCGATCGGGTGTTTACCTGACGCCGGGCTGCCGTTTAACGATTTCGATTCACTCCTCGCGTTCTCACCATGAATCACGTTTCAGCGATACCTAAGATTCTTACCCTTGACAGGCCGCTTAATAAATTATTGATGATGCATTTGAATTCATTTGAATACGATGGCACGAAATTGTCCAGAAATCCTCGGCTTTGCGACAAAATGACGGCATCCCGATTGGCAAAATAAGACCATACTTAAAAGTTCGGTTCGCGCGTGAAAGAGAAAAAGGGTAATATATTTATACATATTTTTCTATTTGGTTTTTTATGACAGTAAAAAGTAATGATTAGAATTTTAATATTTTTACATCTATATATCTTGATACAACTCGACGAAGAAATAGAACTAAACCAAGATGTGTGTGTGTGTGTTTGATTTTGAAAAATAGTTTTATATGTGGATTTTAGGAGACGCAATTCCATCTACATATAGCAAAATATATTTTAATTATTTATTGAATGACATTTTGGTCGAGTTTTTCAATCTGTTTTCTTTGAATAACTGTGTGCATGTGTAAAAATACTCGCAATCCAGTAATGATTTTGATAGCATCAAGATCACACATCAATAAAAAATATTCATTAACAGCTCTGAGATATCATTGTACCTATTGCTTTCTGGTCTGATGAGCATTTCCACGAATATCACGTCAGGAAATACAATGCGTAATATGTATTGCGACGAAACATTTGCGATCCTAAAAAATGTTAATTGGATAGCTATTAGGTAATAGTGAGCCTTTTATCATAACATACTTTAAAGTGATTTCTTTTATGCTCCAACGTGTTACAGAGGCAAGAAAATTATTATCTCATTTATCATCGTATCATTTATTATTATATGAGTTGTTTGTAATCATAGTCATTATAACATTATCTCATATCGTTTATTATAAATCGTGTAAAAACATAAATCTATAAAGTAGGTAAAATATAACATAATATAAATCTCTCATGTTAAAAAAGAGCGAGAGAATTATTATCATTTATCATCGTACACTGAGAGAAAAATGCTTGGTATTTGCAATTATAATTGCATAGTAAAATAATTATGATTGGGGTTCTTATTTTTATAATTATTATTGCTATAAGTAGGAAAGTAGGAGAATAGGACGTAGTGGGTAATAGTGCGCACCTCAAGGAGCTCAATGCGAGCACGTGACAACATGACGCTTGGTAGTGCGTTTCGACTGTGAGTGAGACAAACGTGTTTTAACGTGCTCGGATTGAGCTTTTTGTTCAAAATTTGAACAAGATATTTAAAGTGATACAACTCTCCTCTATGGTCAAGTCTTCCGAACTCCCCCTAGATACATTTTATCTCAGCTCAAAGCTTCATTTGAACAGAGGAAACGAAAAAGAAAACGCGCCCGTTTACCATTTTGAAGCTTGTAAGTGGGCAATTTTTATTTGGTACTGTTGTTAGTATAACATGGTGAAATACGATCCCTTGGGAACCTTTTGTCCATAATGCGTTGGTCCCATAATTTTATTTGCGGTTTGCGCGAGTAACTGATAAAATTGTCCCGAAATAACAAATCGGGGAATAAAGCGCGGTTTTTATTTATATCAATTATATATATATAGTTTATTTATATTTAAATTTATAAATATTTATGTCGA
This sequence comes from Temnothorax ravouxi, assembly GCA_030770255.1. Lineage (NCBI taxonomy): Eukaryota > Metazoa > Arthropoda > Insecta > Hymenoptera > Formicidae > Temnothorax > Temnothorax ravouxi. The sequence goes on from JASTWP010000387.1 coordinate 106,179, forward strand.
ATTAATCGTGCGTGGAAGCCATGAATCAGTTCTACTCGCAAAAAAATTTTTTTAAATATCTTTTTATTTTTAAAGTTTCGCGTTTAATTTTCAATTATTTATCATCACTCACATTAATTATATTTAAAACTAATGATTTAAGCAGAAAAGTTCGAAATTTATCCGCTGCAGACACAAATTGGCAATTTCCAACTGCGCACTATTACCCGCCACTTTCATTTTTACCTGGATTTTGCATCGTTCTAAATATCGCTCAAAAAATATTCAACAACAAAGTTATTATCAAGTATGAGTTCACATACTTGTAGACAAACGTTTAAAAGTTCCATAGCTGCATTTAAATTAATTGTAACTATAAAAGCCATTTTGTATTAACAGATTTACTTTAGGTGCGTACTATTATCCCACTTTCCCCTAATATTAGTAAAAATAATTTTATATGCATAAATCTTTTAATTATAGTCATTTTTATCATATTTATAGTACGATTATAGTACTTGCTATACATAAATCACAGGTTATAGCGTATAAAATCATGTATAATGTATGATTGAAATAAACGTATGAAAGCTATGACAACAATAATGTAGAATTGAGTCATAATTCGCATTGTTAAAATAACTATAAAAATATGGCACCAAAAATAACTAAAAATTATAGCGAAATTGTGATAACTGCAACTATTTCTTTTGCTCGGTGTATTATTTATTATATCATCTGAGTTGTTTATAATTATAATCATTATAACATTATCTTATGTCATATTTATTATTATATGAGCTATTCTATAAAGTATGTAAAATTATGTTCAGGCAGTTCAGACAATGCTGGCGATGAAACGATTCAGTTTTTCAGACCGAGTAGATTCTATCTATTATCGATTAAACCACCCGAGCGTGACCGCATTGACATTTCCAAGGACTTCCTAAAGGAGTGAACTAAAGGAGTAGGAGCGAGGATTAGATTAGGTGGAACGTGCGACTGTCGCTAAAAATAAGAAAATAATCCACACTATTATCGATCGGACAGCAGAGCTTCACGTCTAGAGACGCTAATTAGTCCGAAAAATGACGCCTTCGAAATGTTCTCTGAAAAGTAACACGTGCTTCCGCCATGCTTGCCGGAACGTGTGTCGATACAACTTGAAGCGCGAAGATTATCATGCCATAGAAATTTAATAATGATACGCGTCAGCGCGCTCGACAAAAACGCCAAGGGGAAACTCGGATGCTCGGCAAATATCGCGGATCACGTGCCAGTCAGAGCGTTTTGGTATAATTAAGATCGGAAAATTTTCTTAAAACCTTCGAGTGTCAGAGATAAATCATGACGACGTGGAATTAAACTGACCACCTTCGAGACCACGTTCGATCGATATCTCGATGAAACATTTGTTTGGCCGATTTTGCATACTCCGGCACTAAACGAAACGTCAACGACGATCGTATCTTAAAAATGTTAATTAGCGCTTTGCTGCGAGGCATGTGTCGCCGAGCTTATAAAATTTAAGATAACGCCGCGGCGTGCAAATTCGTTTCTTCCGTGAGTGCACACGGCAACGTACGGCTCTTTTAAGCGCGTTTGTGCCAACTGCGTTGCATTTTATTTGTAAAGGCACATAGTTCTGTGATATGTTTCCTAGATTCGGTAAATAAGTAAAGCACCTCCGTGTAAAAGATCTCGCGCGCCTTTATTCCGATCGATCCGAACGATGGCTGACATTGACTTTAATCGTTAATGTGTACGCGAATGTGTTTGTACTTCATTGCGCTGCTATTCCTGATTTTTTTACACGGCCGACTCACGCCGTGATTTGCGACAACAGATCAAAACATTCGATCGAACGTGCGATTTCGAACTTCTGATACGAAAAATTATAGAAGAAAAATTGACGTTAATTTACTTTACAAGGAAATTTTATTTTATTTTATTTTAGATAAATTAAGATAAATAAATTATTCAATTTAGTTGTTTCATACGGATATAAATTCTTCATTTTCGAAATCGGATATTTTTGGATTTATCTATATCTATTTTAATTGCTGTGAAAATTAAATACTTTCTAATACCATAAGCCAACTGTTATTCGTTTTAATTTTGTTTCTAAAGAAAACTCGGTTTTCTTGACGTTCTATCCGCCGCGATGGATTATGTTTGTTCTGTTCGTTATGTTAATTAATGTGAGCCAGTACTTTGCGGAATGTTATAGATGCCATCTCCGCGTAATGGAATTTTTTAATACTCCAGGGCGAAATTAATTACATACTGTCATTCCGCACAAAGACCGTCTTGTATTGTTGCTATCTAAATCTGCTAATAAATTATGGTTTACTTGTCTGCTTGTTAATTGCTTTCCGCGCGGCAGGTTAAGCCGAAAATGCCATTGTTGAACGAATTGATAATCAGAAACGACCACACCGTCGTTGTAAATTATGCACGTGGATCAAGTGAAATCTCGATCAAATCTTTGATACACGATGCATCCTTGCCTGATAGTAATTATAACGCTCTCCTTCTCAAGCGCTGTTCATTACGGCTTTTAAGATGCGTTTTTATATTTAATACATGTATAGTCACATATATCATAAACAAGCTCTTAATGTACGGCATAGCGAGCAACGTTGCTCCACGCGTGATAAGAACAAGTGTTTTAAGATGACGCGTGCTTTGAGTAAATAGTCAAATAAAACAGATCGACAGATAAGAAAATAAATTATGCCAAAGTCTTTACATGACCGACTATAGTTAACCTCGATCTAATTTTTTGCCAGCGATTATATGTTAATATTTTTATCTAAAGACTGAAACGCGTCGGTGGCTTTACTGACAAATGCGAATTTTGTCCGTATGTCGGGCATCAACACCGCGAAAAATGATTGTATTAAAACCGTATTAAAAGCTTATATGAATTTAATAAGAATCTTATTATTAGAATCGAATATGCAAATCAATTATAATTTAAATATGTCATATTTAAATCAAATTAAAGTACCCCAATCTTATTTAATCTATATGGATTAAACTGGACCTTGCTTTGTTAAAATATGCAAAATCAGCCGCACAGACCTAAGGAAATGCAGAGTTAATATGGTTTTAATTTGCCAAATGTGGATTAAATATGGTAATAAATTCAAAATTAATTTGTTAAATATAAATTAAATAAGTCAAATATAATCATATAAGTCAAATTTGAGTCATATTTGATTTTATTAGAATTTTATATAATTTTGTTTTAAATTTAAATTTAAACAAGATTATATAAAATTCTAATAAGATCCAAATAATATTTATATATGACTGTAACTCAATCTTATTTGTTCTTAATGCTGTAATTATAGAGGGTTATAATATTTTTTAAGCGTGCCACTTTATTATAGTGGACTTCACGATATAACTGATACAAAAATTGTGTCGCTCCGAGACAGCGTCGCGCGAGAATAGCGCGAGACAGTGTCGTGTCTTCTTGATACCGTTCTTATAACACTCTTTGTCAAATTTTAATTACGAGAAAACAGATCACATTGAATGTCATCTATCGGATACTTTGAGATGCAATATTCTGTGTGATCTGATCATATATAATCTTATATGACTATATTATTTTTTTTAATTTGAATCAAATATTTACATGTTAAGTTCGACAAATAAAGAAACAAATTTTATCGCAAATATTATTTAAACAAAAATACGTTTTAAGGTAGTTCGATGATGAAAGGCCGAAGTCAAAACAATGTTTATAATTTTTTTATTTTTATAATTATAAAAAAAATAGAATAACGCATCGCAAAGCTTCGTAACGACGTAAAAAGATTATTTTGTAAATAATTTTTACGTTGTAGAACAATATTTTGCCTGAAATAGATTAAATAAAGTGTGTGTTAACGCGTTGCTTGACTAGTTTTCAACTTTAATTATTAATTTAAAAAAAACTGTACGGTGGATCGTGTTCACCTTCAATTATAAGCTTCCTCACAGTGTCCTCTTTTCATCGATATATATTGTTCAGACATTTTTGGCAAAAGATTTTTCGCAAACTCGTGTTATTCATAGAAAACTAACCTCTTTTCCTCTTAGACCAATGTTAAAATCATTAAAATCACCTAATTTTAAAATTAAATATCTTAAGAACGGGACGGTGAATTATCTTTTTTCTGGGCTTAATCGATTCAGGAGAGTTCCTTTTTTCGGTATAAAAAATAAAACCTATCACTTTTGGCAAAAGTCGTTCATCATCGAACTACCTTAATAAGAATCAAATTAGAACCAAATTTGGGTTAAAGCCGCAATTGAATCGAGTAAAAGTCGCATACAGAACACATTAACTTTTTATTAAAGTCTTATATATAAATATTCTGCATCATGTATGGTTCTGGATTATATATAATCCACATAAGTTATCTTATTAAATACAAATTAAAACCATATTTGATTCGAAGTGTTATATGATCCACATAAGTGATCTAATTAAATTTTAATTAAAGCCCTATTTTATTGTGGATCATATATATATATATATATATTTAATTTACATAACTGATTTTAATAAGTGCAAATTAAAACTGTATTTAAACAAATATAATTTTAATATAAAATCTGGATTTAATTTAAATTTTACCCAAATTTAATATAATTTAATATGATTTTAGTTAGATTCATATTAGATCGTTTTTCGCGGTACAATGATCATTTATTTCAGACTAGCTTTTTCGCCGCGAAGCGCGGGTTCAAAAGCTCTTTCTTTTGAGATATAGGTCCCAGAGCGCGGGCGTCTTTTTTTTTAACGACTTTATTTATGTTATTACGTTTGCGTTCTAGCTAATCTTATCCACCAATGTATGATTCATAAACACATATTTTCAATAGCTTTCCACGTTACCCATAAGGTACTATTATTAATGCGTTTTTTTTAGTGGTCAATACCAACCTTCTTTTAAGAGGGTAGTACAGTCTGGCGGAAGACTGTACTACTTCAATTTCAGGATTTATTTGTGACAAAGTGGTAGGCCAATCAGGTTCATGGTGTATACGATATTGAAGTACATGTTTAGGTGCATTTACAGTATTTTTTATATAAAAAAATATTATATGAATAATTATATAAATAAATATTATATAAAGAAATGTAGAAGTTATAAGTCATCTCTTCGCGCGCGCGCGCGCTCGACTACGGTGTACCTATAGTAGCCTATATGGCATGCCTGAAATGAAAAACGCAAAAAGGGTATTAAATTTAAATGCATTCCCCACAGAGTGACGTTCGAAAATTGTAAAAATATTAAAAATTGTGAAAGTTATAGCAGAAAGTTATTTTGTGCCAATAAACTTATTTTTGTTAAGCGCTAAATAATAAATTTAGATGTTTATTAAAAGTAAATATGGACAAGCCAATGGCGGGTGATGGTATAAGAGCAGCGTTGATAAGATTGAGGTGCGGTAATATGAAGAAAGCAAATAAATATTGGTTCATGGACGAGGATGTAAGAAGTTGTGGATTTTGTAAGTTGGGTAGGGATAATTTGGAACATTTATGTAGGTGAATGCACGGTGATTGGCGACTGGTTTGTAAATTTAGGTAAGAGCTATGAGAAAAGGCTAGATATACTTTGTAACGATGAATTATATTAAGAATAGAAAAAGGGAGGATACTAAAAAGGCTTTGGAAAGAGAAAGAGAGGAAGCGGAAACAGGTTAGAACATAAGCAAATGAAGACTGTTAATAGCCGAGGTTTGTAGTTTTATTTTTATATGGGTGGATAAATGAGTGTTTAAGGTCTATTTGTAAACCAAGTTCCTTTTCTTAGCTTTAAGCTTGAAAATAAATATATATCTATAAATATGAAAACGGTTAGATTCTGATAACCCTGGCGTTTTAATTTGACGATGGTTTCTGGGTATAGTCACCTTTAATTCCAAACAAGTTTTGTCTAAAACATTTTTTTTATACAACGCATATTTTATCAGATATTTGTCATTAACATTATAAATAGTTCACACTGTATAAAGACTTTGGCTTTATTCATTTCTTTATCTATTGATCTATTAATCTATTTTATTTATCCGTTTATTTAAACCGTGTAATTTGTTTTAATTTTACAACATTTATTCTTATTTTTAGTCAAATTCACATCATTCAGCAAACGGCCCTGACACAAGCCATCGACAAATGATTTTTCAGATCTCTCGAGGAAATCTATTTTAATGAAATAACCAAATAACAAGTCTTAGGCTGGTATTCATATATTTAAGGCCGGTTCTTATATTTAACACCATCTTAAGTACAATCTTTAAGATGTCATTAACTATATAATCACAGAGCCGTATTAGCATCTTAAGATATTACTTGACGATCTTGAAATAAGATCTGATTATGAATACCGGCCTTAAATTTATCAAGTAATATATGTCATTCAAACATATATTTTTCAACGATATAGAATTAATCATATAAAGACTTCGACATTATACCTTAACAGCAAATGTATATTCTGAGAATGTTCAGAGGATATCGTAGAGTATGAATTATTATAAGGATGTTCTCAGTATTAAGTATAATATCCTTAGTATATTCTATCACAGATTTCTATTAATCTGTGATTCTATAGATATATTTGATATATTGGATATTATTGCTGTTAGGATACGTTTTTCCTTATCCATCGATCTGTTTTATTCGTCGTCTTACAACATTCATTCTAAGTCAAATTCACTATTCGGCAAATGTCAACCATTGATAAAAAATTTTTAGGATTTTCTCTTACTACACTTTACTACCGACAGTGACTCGCGTCGTTCGTTTGTATCTTTATTTCGTATCTGACACGCTTCCGATATGCTGATGTCGTAATACTCTATCGCAACCTATACTGTCGTTTCTCGTGTCGCTTTTATCATGTCCTCGCTTAACAGCTCGTTAGATTCATATACATTTTATGCAATTATTGCACTTTTCAAGGACGATGCCACGCGAGAGTTCTATCGTACAACATTCTCGCGGCGATCACATTTGAGCAGAGCAGCGCTGGAATTAATATTGTCCGTGTCAATTTAATCGTTTCGAACCGACAATGCTTGCGGCGCCAAAATCATTTAATTTTTATTGCTATAATACAGATCAATTTAAATATCGTATCGCTATTGTCGCTCACGCGATTTCAACGCTGATTTCATCACTCTAATCGATCTATCATTTTAGTGTGATGAATATCGCTGTCAAAACTGAATTGAATGCCATGATTAGTGCTTAGGCGATTATGAAATATCTATCAGTTTGCATCAAAAGAATTTGCCTATTATGTTATAGCAAAATGCGACTAATAATAAGCTAGAGCTCTACAAAGCTATTTTAAATTTTATAACGAAATCTTTGAGACGCTAATGTATGTGAATGCTAGAAGCGTGAATCGGCATCATTTACAAATTTTTTATTTAAATAACAAAAAATTAAAGGATAAAAATGTATTCATAATTCGCCTTTTAATTGAATTTAATTGAATAAAAATTTATTCGTTATTCTTTTTCCATTAAATAATAAATACAAATTTATTTGTTATTCTCCTTTCCATTAAATGACGAATAAAAATGTATTCGTTATTTGGCCACTTTTGTGAATGATAAATATCTACAAACTTCGTCATTCACAAGTGGCCAAATAAGAAATAAATTTTTATTTATGATTCAATTAAAAGGCGAATTATAAATACATTTTCATTTAGGTATCAATCACCAATCATGGAATGTCAATTCTGACTAGAAGTAACACATTCTTAGTGAGTTTTAATTTAAAAGACAAATTAAGATTCATGTAGTTATAAATATTTATCGTCGGTTTTGGAAGTGAGTTTATCATTGAAGGTGTTGGCGATCGACGCAATTCGTAATTCTCTATGCTACGATGAAACAAACTGCACGCATCGAGATATGTGACGTGCGTGCGCGATGACATTTAGGAAAAAAAAGAAGGCCAGGATTCCCGTAACGTCGCGTACGCTCCGCAAGTATTTTCTCTCCGCCGTTTCTCGAATTTTTCCTTCATGCACAAGCAAGAACTCGCGCGTTTTCCTCAGTCTTGCGAGACGATGACGCTTGGGCATTCCTTCTCCGCGACGCCGCGTAGCCGCTCTTCCACCGTCACGTCGTCGTTCGCGTTCGTCAACCGGTTTCGTCCCGTCCGGCCTTACCTTTCGTCGTCTTTCTCGACATCTCCTGCACCTCGGTATTTCGTCCGAACCGGCGTTTTATTCCGGTTATCTCGGGTTTTCCCTGCGCATGTGCCATTGATCAAGGTCGTCATCTTCGGGTCTGGAGCACTCTGCGAGAACTCACGACGCATCGCCGTCGGAAGTTGAGGCACCGTCGCTGATCGATGATATTTATCTATGCACTGCGTACGCAATTCACCTTTTGGCGAATGTTCAACATCGTTCGTGATTTTCAAATTGAAATAATTTAAATCCACGATTTTTTAACCGGTAAAACTGCAGATTAAGGGCGACATCACCGATTTTAATGACCTTGATGTATGTTGTTAAGGTCATGACCCCGAGTGATCTTCAGAAGGTTCTAGCCGTCGCGGCGTCGCTCGCTATTCGTTAAAAAGTTATTAACAAAAAAGTTTGGAATATATAGCAGCTATTTTGAGTATTGGAAGGCATAACAAACGGTAATTATGCAGTAATAGGGACCACCCTTCGATGACCTTGACCTTGACATATGTTGTCAAGGTCACCCTCTTGAGTAACCTTCGGAACTTAAAAGTATTTAAGTGTTTAAAGCGCGTCAACTAACTTATGTAGGTTAGTGACGCGCTTTAAAAGTATTTAAGTGTTTAAAACGCGTCACTAACCTACATAGGTTAGTTGACGGGCTTTAAATACTTAAATACTTTTAAAGCGCGCCACGAACTCATGTGACCGCAGGGGGATGATAAAGAATTACAATAAACTAAGTGTAGGTTTATATATTTTGAGCTTGTAAAGCGCGTCACGAACCCATGTGGCACCTCGTTTTGCGTGGAAAGTGTATGCGTGAACTATTTCGACATATATATTAGTCATTTACGCCTTCCAATACTTAAAATAGCTGCTATATTTTTCAAACTTTTTTTTGTTAATAACTTTTTAACGAATAGCGAGTGCAGACGGCTAAAACCTTCTGAAAGTCACTCGGGGTCATGACTTTGACAACATACATCAAGGTCATTGAAATTGGTGAGGTCGCCCTTAATCTGCAGTTTTACTTTTTAACCAAATAATTCCCTCCTTTCGCCATCGCGATCGTTTTGCTCAATATTATCCCGTAATTCGATATTTATCGAAAAATTTTAGGAAGAGTCTTCGCATTTTGTCAAGAAATCGCAGTTTTTGCCCTTAAGATAAATATATTCGGAGCGTTTAGACTATAAAACAGAAGCAATTAAAAAAGACATTTATTATAGGTATCATAGAAGAAAGAGCTTCATCATGTTGTCATTATATTATCATGAGCTTATTGATGTGACGACGTGTTGTTCATTTTATGTTGATATTTTTATGTTTTTTGGATAATCTTTAAAAATCCTCTGCAAACAGATTTGTGTTTGCGTGAACCATAGTTGCGCCATCGCGCATTTGCCTGGATGATAGTAAGTTCTCCCAGTTTGGATGTCATCGTTCGCAAATTACTGTATTGTGAATCTCTTTGAGAGTACCCCGCACGATGATACATAATCGTGTCAAATGAAGTTGAAGATCTATTATTCGAGCTTCTTTTATGAATGACAAGTTTCCTCATGATTCACGTATTAGTTTTTCTTTTTTTTCTCGTACGACGATATTAGTGACGCACGTTTTTCTAATTATAATTGATACTTGACTTGTTAATTTTCGCATACATTATGAGTTGTTAGTCCAAACTAGCAAAACTATTACAACAGATAATTTAAGAGAAAAAGACGCTCGAAGAGAAAATATTCTCTACCTAATTAAATTATTGACGTTTAATTGAATATTGTGCGATTGAACAAGTACTAAATCATTGAAACTGAATCGCTTGATACGCAGTTAATTTTTCATATTATTTAGGCATTATAAATCGTTCTTGAATTAAAATATACCAGATTAATAATATCGATCAAAAATAGATAAAAGCAGTGTTTCGTATACCAATGATTTCTCAACCTATGTAATTCTCCGATATTTGCCGAACGAGATATTGAAACCTTGCCGAAACACATGATTAAACAAAACATTTTCACATATTTTCCGATTTTAATATTATATATGACTAATTATGACTAATCCTAATTAAATCATTAATATAGCATTACTATAAATTAATGACTTATTAGGTTTAGATTTCTTCAGATGTATTTAATATAATTACAAAAATTATAAATGAGAAAAAATAAACTAATTACTAAATGTTATTGCAATAAAATAAAAATTTCAAGGTTTTATTTGGCATCTCCGAGGCCGGTCGACTGACCGGAAGAGAAACACAGATAAGTAAGTATTTTATAATAGATAAAAACTTGACCGTTTATGAAAATAATTTACTTGAAAAGGTTCTAGATTTCTTAATCTTTATCGGAGATTGGAGATTCGATATTACTTGGATCATCGAGGAGTTAAGGCCTGTCCTACTGGCCGGAAGATAAACATAGTTATTTTATTTGAAAATATGTATGTATAGATATCACTCAAAACGACTGAAATGCAAGTCTAACGAAAAGTGAAAATTGAGCCTGTGCACTTCGAGTGATTCGCCACTTTAAGACAGAATAAAATTGCGCTCTATAAGTTAATGAAGCGAAATCGCACCCCATTTGAGTGAAAGGGCACTCTTTTCGAGTGCAGAAGATCAGTGTCCGTAAAAGTGAATTATGTCATTCTACAATTTTGAGTAGAAAATTTGGTAAATATGCATAAAACTGATCCCACCCCCTGGTGGCACCAGTTTTATGCATATTTACCGGAAATTTCACTGTGTCACTATAGCTTTAGACTGAGATCGTATCACTCCGGTAGAGTAGTCGCTCTAAGGTTTAATTGAAAAATTAACTCTTACCATATGAGTGAGTGCCCGCATTTATTCAAATTAGAATGACAATTCTCTCTTTTAGAGTGACTATTGTAATAACTCGAATATACAATATTAGTGACAAAACCATTCTATGAAATTTAGAAAGTATAAGGTAGAAGAATCTTAATCTTTTTGGCGACACTTGACGTCACTTGGATCTTTTCATTCTTTTCAAGCGTCGAGAGATTTCGTTCCTTCGGACGAAGTTCTTTATATCAGTGCACTCACCTGCGCGCAAGACTCGTGCAAAAGGTTGCGGTTTGCCGCGCCGCGGAAGAAAGCGATGACGTTCGTGAAACGAGTGCGTACGCGATCAGAAAAGATCGCTTGTGCGTGTAGGAACGCGGTAAAAAAAAAATCGCGAAATCCCCGTTCTCGCGCGTGCGTGCTCCAGTGACGTCACGGAAAGTGGGTACCTTCCCCATGCGCCTAATACAGACTCACAGAGATCGCGTTTATCCGAGCCGCCCGGTGTCTACCGGTCGCTACCGGTCCCATCAAGGTGGGGAAGCGCGTGGTTTTCTGTATCTGTAGTGGAAGACTATAAAGCCCCACCAATCAGTTACGCTGCCGACAGTCCGCGCGCTTCTCGAAACGAGACGATGTAGTGCGTGAAAAGGTCCGAAAGATATCGATTCGCGGCGATCTATTAGAAAATCGAGATTTCCTCGACGCCTTCTTCGCGCGATTGTGTGATCGATCGAAAGAGAAATATTTATATATACTTCGTTCGAGCGTTCCAAATATCTGTTTTCCGTTTTACTTCTTATGATTCTTATGACCATTATAAAGTGGATCTTTGTTTTGTGGATTATTAATAATTACCTTTGTGCGCGCCATCGTGACTCTTTACCTTGTTCTCCACTTGAGAAGAATCAATAGGTAAACAAAATGTTCGTCTGTCTCTTATAATTTCAATCGTGCCATCAGATATTTTTTCCTTTTTTCTTTTTCAAATAATGTGGAATGATTTTGAGACAAATGTGGGAAAATTTTTTTTATCTGTTTTTTCGCAAAAACGGATAAAACTGAATGCAATAAAGATACGAAGTTACAATAAGAAGTTTCACAAAAACCTAACACTTTGTGCAAATAACTGACGTGTCGTTCTTTTATTTTCTGAATTTGTAATTTTCTGATTTTTACATCATTACTTAAGGTAGTCGTCTCGCTACGTGCTAGTCATGTGACTGTTTGTAGGTTTTCACGTTCAGAAATATATTTCAGGCAATTTTTGCTAAGGGAAAAATAATTTTATGAATTATGGTGTAAAATTTCATACATGACAAAGTATGTTACTTTTTCCAAATTCTGTGATTTTTCTCATTTGACTCCTTTTTTGATCAGCTGATCATGCGAGTCGTCGAGAAAAGTTACAAGTGAGGTTACATCTCCTTGTCGATTGAATTTTGACAATTACTGAGAAAGGGTTTCTAAATGCATGACAGGGGTGTCAATCACTATCCAATTCGGCTAAGAAAGACGAGCCCCATAACCTGCAACTACAGTAATTAGCCAGCGGCGTTTCCAAGTCTTCCCAACCTCACCTCGACCAAAAAATGTCTGCTCGATTACCGCATTTTCACTAAAATAAACTAAAAAATTAGCAGCGAAATCTCCGGTAAACTATATATTTTATGGTTGCATCGGATTCTTCGAAATCTAATGTACAAAAAGCAATGTTTTTTCTCACTTCATCTAATCGAAAAATGCGAAAATATGTGATTGAAACCGTGATAGAACCTTCTTTTTCTGGCCGTCTGTATATGAAGTAATGCAAAATTTGTGATTTTCGAGATCGATTTTCTAGAGTAAATAGTCGGTAAGGAGCCACAGAAAAAATCGACTGCAAAGCTGATCATATAATTTGATATAAAATCCAAAATCGAAAACTTTATCTAATACATGCCCTGACGAGACGACTACCTTAATTGCGTGAAGACTGTGAAGTACTAAACGTTTATGCTTACATTGCCATATGAAATTTCCTATTTCTGTTATAAGAAAATATCACGCGTCGCAGAATTCACGGTTGATAGATCATCCGAAACGGAACAAGTATTGATTTAGTGGACAAAAGCGGATAGAAGGAATAATGGAATTAAGCTGAATTAACGAGGCAAGATATTACAGATTGATAAGCGAGATAGGATGGTAATTAGATCTGATTAAATCAGTGGAGAGACGGCAATGGATTATTAATATAATTAACAAGACTGCGTTGCTTTTGCGAATTCGCTAATATTGATGTTTACCTTCTTTTTTGTTTGGTTCCATTATTCCGCAGTGCAAATTATAATTTCTACTAAAGGCAATCCCCGCAAGTATATATCGCACTTTTTGAATATCTAATCGGATTATTAGCGCTGATGACTTACCGGCAGCGTTTTTCTCTTTTTCGTTACGTATATATCGTCGAGGACGGTATATATACTCAATTGCTCAGTGTAATTACTTCTGTACTGAATTAATGCATCGTTCAAGTCATTCATGCAACATCGTTTCGATATCTTGTAAATTTTCAACGATATATCTGTTATGATTACATGAACGTTCGTAGCACGTGGCACGTGACGGAATTATTTATATTCGTATATAAAGCTACGTAAAGACGCATATTTTTCCGAATTCGCTCTTCGAAGAAAGCGTTGCAGGATTACGAGCGAGGAACATATATCCCAAGTCGCGCGCTCCCGTCACTTTTAAAAACAACGTCCCGATTCTCAAGGAAAATAAGAAGTGAGAGGATGAGGTGCCGATCAATTCTGCGATTTTCGCAAAGATACCCAGGTAGCACGTTTTAAAAATGTTTTATAAGCGTTTTTCCGAAATGTTTTATAACCGATTTCTAGAAACGTTTCTCATGAGTAAAAATGTCCATTTGAAAAACGTTCGATGGAATGTTTGATAAAGACATTTTAGATAAAGATATTAAAAATTCCTACTTTTCACGTCTTTTGCGTGTTTATGACGTCTTTGAGACATGCGTGAGAATGTTTTAAAAGCTTTATGCGTATACCATCTATGACATTTTTTTTTGAAGAAATTCCTGAACTGGTGCACATTCGTGCAATAAGTTTAAATAAAATAAAATATACTTGTTTCACTCTAACTTAATTGCATTACTGACGTGCACCAGTTCAGGAAGTTCTTCAAAACGGAACACACGTAGATATATAAATGTTTTTTCAATGGCCACGTTTAACAGAACGTTTATTTTGCAACTGTTGGAAGTTTTCTAAGCTCAGATTTGTCCTATGACAAATAGATTAAGACCAATATTATAGGACAAAATTAATTAAAGTAAATAAGTAGATATATATGTTCATAAATAAAATGATTTATTTTGTGTATTAATTAGTGCAATATAAATTTAAATGTTTCAAAAAAGTCTATTAAAGCTATTATATATATAGATAAAGCAAATTATGATTTTGAAAGGAAAACTTTAACAAATAGGTATTTTTATTAACTGTAAAAACGTAAAAAAATACGTTTCTTAAATCATGGTTTCAAAAATATTTTTGTTCAAACGTTTTTTTATTAGTTCTTTACGGTTATGAAACTATATGTATACGTTCAAAAAACGTATATGAAACTAATATGTGCTACCTGAGTATAACCGTCGCAGAGCCGATAGAAATTACAGATCTGAACGAGATTCGAAAAGAGAGTACTAGAGAAAACATTCCTTAATATTTGTTTGTTTTAATATTGCGTCACCTACTTTTTGTTTATGTTGACGTATGTATAATAATCTTATATGACCTTTCACGGTCCCTGCTTGATTACCATACTCGATATTCCAACTATCTATTCCGCCTTGACAGTCAAACAATTCTCTTATTCCAAATAATATACAACTCTGACGTTCGGTCAGTTTAGTGCGTAATGTAAAAATATTGTAATTAATGAAAAAGACCAGTTACACGCGTTGTTGCGTTCGCTATGCCATATTAACAGTCTTTTATTTAATCCTATTAGCTTCCTCTTCCCATACGCTCGTCGTCATTTACGGAGATTCGCTCGGCTCATTAGCGGCATAATGATACCGAGGCGTCTCGCCTCGTTATCGCATTATGTATTTCGTTCTTTGTTCCCGCATACCCGTTGTCTCACATACCAGCTATATACTCGACGAGTTTTTTTCGATAGATCGCGATAAACGTTCATTAAGAGAATCACAGGCATTGTTCGTTATTCTTTTCAGATATCACGATGACGGTCATGGTCGAGTCCACGAAAGTCGAGGAAGGCAACGGTCCCGCGAAGATCGAGACCTTCGACGATATTCTGCCGTACGTCGGCGAGGCGAGCAGATACCAGTGGTTCCTGTTCATCCTCCTCCTACCGTTCACCTTCGTTTACGCCTTTTTGTATTTTACGCAATTTTTCATCACACTCGTGCCTGCTGAGCATTGGTGCACCATATCGGAGTTGAATCATTACAATCTCACGGATTACGAGAAGTAAGCTTGAAGTTTTTTGATACTCTCGATACTTTAATACACGTGCACACTCAAAAATCAAAATAACAGATAAATAATATTTCACATTTAGATAATTGTGACAAATATTTATTTATTACAAAAATATCTTACAGATCCTCGGAAATTACTTCGTGTTAATTATTAAACATACTTTACGAAGTAATTTCAGCGGATATGTAAGATATTTTTGTGCGAACGGGATCAAAAAACAAAAAAATTCTGAGATTTGTAAGTTTAATAATGTCCGAGACAGTTTTGCAATGACAAAAAGTGAGAAGATAGCGAAATTCTTTTCATTTTTATTTCATAACGACAGTTCAAGTCTAGTCGGTTCGAGCTGACCGAGACCTTGGGCCATGGACCTGGCCAAGCCTTGGGCTTGGCTTATATATAGATTCACCCTTGCGTGTTGGATTTTTTGCTTATATGCATATAGTGTGTCTCAAATTCTCTGCACCGTTTCATCGTCTTTACAAGAATGACAATAATTTTTAAATTGTTAACGTTTGTAAAATTTTTTATGAATCAACTTTCTTTTGAGAAAGTATTATTTGAAGATATTTTGAAACTGTTGCAATTAAATTTTTTCCAAATTTTAATACAATAATTGAATAAAAAATACCAAAGAATATGTGAGCTATTTACATATATATCTCTTATTTATTTTCCAGAATAAAATTTTATTATTTACATACATAAAAGCTCCTAATGATTCATTTAGTGCGATCTTAGTTTTTAATTCGCTTGAAGCGAAAAATAAATTATTGCCAGCGGCGTTTCTGTTGGGTTCTCCCGAAGTTGAATACATGATGTTTAAAATAGGAGGTAGGATTAATAAGGTGTTATTTTGTGATTGCACCACACTTAAGGAATAAAATGTATGAGACGACAAAGATAGATTTCTTCTTCCGCGTTAAACATATGACTTAATTCACGTCCGAATAATTTCCGTTCTTGTCCCACGAAAAAAACATTTTTCTAAAGCTGGAAATATAATTACAATTACGTTACATTTCTTGTAGACTTTCCGCCGTAACCGTGTTACACAAATAGAAGTGCATAATAACGTTTTTTCTCTTTTTTTTCTTAAGTGACCGGAACATAAACTTTCCACGTCAATAAAAGTTGCGAACAGACGTACGAGACCATTCATTTGACAAACGTAATTTCTAAATTCTGGTTTTTCCAAACACGTTTTTCGTTGAAATATTTCGTTGACTACGATTTTTGGTGTGCTTTCAAGCATTTCGGAATAATTTAATCGTATACATGTTTTTACCCAAGCGCGTGTCGCGCGGAAATAATTGTGCCAGACGTTTCCTGCATGACTGTCACATAGGAAAATCCGTCATTGCGGTTGTACGTGATTCAGATCGTTCGATCAGTGGTTTTTCGTCGTATATCCAAAGTTACAGAAAACCAGTTTGGTTGTCGACCTCGAAGGGATTCCATGGGAATTCTGTGAGAGAGAGAGAGAGAGAGAGAGAGAGAGAGAGAGAGAGAGAGAGAGAGAGAGAGAGAGAGAGAGAGAGAGAGAGAGAGAGAGAGAGAGAGAGAGAGAGAGAGAGAGAGAGAGAGAGAGAGAGAGAGAGAAAATGAGAGAATGAGAGAGATGGAGGAATCTTTTTCTTCTTTGAAAAACCTAAGAATGGAAAGATCTAGGAATGGACTTTTCCCCCCTTATCTTCGAGAAACCGCAGAGTTCTTTGGGAAATGCGAAGCATTATTAAAATTAGCCGCGACATGACATAAAATAATAATCTCCGGTGAGAGAATAAAAGGCCGCACAAAATATAAATACTCCGGGGAATAGTAAAAACGCGTCTATCTCTTTAGGATAAAATTGTCATTTTCTTTGTCTTTGGATTTATGAACCGTATAAAACGCGTAATCGCGCGCATTCCTCGGGCAAAAATGGCACGTCCCCGAAGGATCGGAGAACCCATCTGCTGTCATATACTAGCGTGACTCGCGCATAACGCCGCGCGCCGTAGGTTTCAACGAGTATGCCATTTCTTCGACGCGCGTCACTCTTATCTTTTGTTACATGCGATAATGAATTAAAGATATTCGAGATATAAAAAATTATATAGATTTATTGTTTTCCTAACTATTTTGTTTGCGTCTGGGTTATGACAGGATCGCGGTAGGGATACCCCCGGCTACTGACGAGGAATTGAGGCTGGAGAGCGCCACGTCATTCTCGAGATGCTACATGTACGACGTGAATTACACTGAACTCTTGGAGCAAGGTGTCAGGCAGGCCAATTTGTCGTGGCCGATCGTCCGATGCAAGGAAGGATGGACCTTCAATTACACGATGATACCGTACGCCTCAATCGCCGCCGAGGTATCTAAAACGCGCCATTACCACTCGCCATGAATCACTGTCGCCGCAGCTAATTGATTAATAGCCGACTGACGGGCTCAGCGAAACGTGCCAAGCGCGCAGCTTCATTGTCATCTTCTTACGAAGCGAAAGAGAAACCGGTACCGAAAATACGATTCACGCACCGGTATTTTTTTTGGTGTTGCGTAATATCCGAGATAAAAATCGATTACCATACTGGTGACGTCGTTGAGCAACGTTTATTAATACTTGTCACCAATATAAAATAGCGTATAAGCTTCGGTTGTATGTATATCAATATTTGATGCTATTTGACGTCCGATGCAATTTCAAGCTTCTCAGCATTGCAATATTATAAGGCTAAAGATGATAGAAATTATTTATAAAAATTACTTCAGTCGCGTCATATCCATATACAAAAGATGCTAACAAATTAATTGTCATCGACGACAATATTATTAATAATAATAACCTCTTCGCAATTATAATAATGTGCACTAATTTTGTCAGCTCGAATGGGTTTGCGAGAAGACCTTTCTTGGTTCCGCAGCCCAGTCGGCCTTCTTCGTCGGCAGCATGATCGGCGGCCTGATATTTGGCTACATAGCCGATCACTACGGCAGAATCCCGGCATTGGTATCTTGCAATGCCGTAGGATTCTTTGCCTCCATCGCAACCGCCTTCTGCAACAGCTTTTGGTCCTTTTGCGTTGCAAGGCTGATCGTCGGTTCGTCGTTTGACAATTGCTTCAACGTACTCTTCATTATAGGTACGTATCGTCACGATCGAATAAAAAATCACCAAGGACTTAAATAAATTTTCTGTCCGAATAAAGCAGCTTATTAAAGAGATACAATAAATAGGTATTTTTGTTCTTATTAATCGCAATAGTTTTAATTAAAAGTAAAGTATTGAATTCTGAAATAGAATTCTAACGCGATTATAATGGAATTATTATATTGCGACATCTCAGTCGTCGTTACTGACGCTAACTTTGGTCGTAGTGATCGAATACGTTGGTCCAAAGTACCGAACTCTGGTGGCGAACATGTCCTTCGGGATTTACTTTGCCGCCGCCGCTAGTCTTCTACCGTGGATCGCATATTGGATCGCAGATTGGAGAATTTTAAGCGTTGTCACCGCATTCCCGATGATCGTCGCTTTCCTCGGTCCGTGGCTTGTCCCAGAAAGTGCACGGTATTTGCCTTCATTCTTCTTATTGTCTTGTATCAAAATTACCCAGTGAACAAAGTGATATAGCAGTCTGTCGGCAGATTGGTAACAGATTTGATCAGATATGTCAGCAGACTAACATCAATTATGTTCGCATTCAGCTTGTGTTCTTCCAGCAGAGTCTGCTAACATCATAATCAGATTGGTAGCAGAAATCGTTCACACAGAGCCTATTATTGACAGGCAAAGTGAGATTGGCACCAGAAACCACGTAGAACACCTGAACGGTACCAGCAGGATTTGCTCGATTTAGGCTGCCAATCTGTTGTCTGATTATGTTATACTTTTGGCGATCTGCCGACATCATGTGTACATCAGAATCGGCATCAAATCTGTAGTTTCTTTCTGCCGACAAAATTTGTAACAGATACTTGACAAGATTTGCTTTCGACAGACTTGGTTGTCTGGGTATATCATGAAATAAAATTATCTTTTATATGTTGCACATATGTGGGTATAGATACTGATAGGCGCAAAATAATAATTGGCCTATTTTGTTTCTTAGATGGTACATTATGAGCGGCAAGGTTGACAAAGCGATCGGCATGCTGAAGAAATTTGCAAAGGTCAACGGCAGGGAAGTGAAGCAGGAGGTGTTCGAGGAATTCGAAAAGAGCTGCAATAACATGATCGAAAAGGATCAATCGCACAATCAGTACACGGTCCTGCATCTTTTCAAGCTGCCCCGACTGGCTCGTATCACCGTCATGCTCGTTATTTACTGGTGAGTGCCAGGAAAATTCAGATCCGACCTATTTTCCCTCGTTTGAAACGACTATTGATCCAAACAGTTCGCTTTCAGGCTGTTGATCATTCTGGTGTTCGACGGACATGTTTGGAACATGAAGCTGTTGGATCCGGACGTGTTTACATCGTTCTCCTTAGCCGCGCTAACCGAGCTTCCGGCGGCGATTTTGCTGGCACTTTTCCTCGATAGATGGGGCAGACGATGGATGGGCTTTGCTTCGATGTTCTTATGTGGCGTTTTCTCTCTCATCGCTGTTAGCACTCCTTCCGGTAAATTACATTGTCACTCGCGACGTTAATTATTTTTATTGTTATCAAGCTTTTTTGCCCTTATCACCAGAACAATACGGAAAACGTAAAATTGTCATAAGGGTGCGAAAAATAAGAAATGAAAGATAAAACGGGAAAGAGCGTGAAGATAAGATTTTCCAATCTGTCGCTCTGCGATCTGCGATCCAAGTTTCGTCGGATTGCGAATAGTATGTACTTGTAACACGCCACATTTACATAACTCGTGATGTTTCAGGTCCACTAACCGTCACCATGGCGATTTTGGCGCGCCTCGGTGTCAATATCGCCGCGAATATCGGTTTCCAATACGCGGCCGAGATGTTGCCGACCGTAGTGCGAGCGCAAGGTGTATCTTTGATTCACATTATTGGCTACATTGCTCACATCATCGGACCCTACGTGATCTACTTGGTAAAGTATCCGGAAAATCCGCGTGATTAAACGAAATCCAGTCGCCAGGTCGATTAATTGAGTCAATCGTCATCGTTGTTTTCAGGCCGACGTCAATCAACATTTACCGCTGATAGTGCTCGGCTTTCTGTCGTTTATCGATGCGTTCTTAACGTTAGCGCTTCCGGAAACCTTGGATCAAGAATTGCCTGAAACTCTGCAGGAGGGTAACGACTTCGGTACAGATCAGAGCTTTTGGTGGATTCCTTGCATATCTTCGTAAGTTCTCTATAATTACTTCTCTTTTCTTTTCTTTCTCTTTCTTTTTTCTCTCTTCTCCTGTCTGTCCTCCTTTTTTGTTTCCTCTCATCTTCTTTCGTATTTAAGTAAAAAAAAAAGAGAGTCCCTCTGTATTTCTCTTACAAGGGAATCTTGCAAATCTGAAAATTCTGACCTTAAGGGCTCAGACACAATGAGAAAAATAAGGAATAAGATAAAGGAATAAGTAAGGAATAAGGCATGTTGCATCTCACTTTAATGTACGTGTACTGAAGTGAGATGCGACATTCCCTTATTCCTTATTCCTTTATCTAATTTCTTATTTTTCTCATTATGTCTGATGAGCCCTAATAGCTACGTAAACTTTATACATATGTGTGTGGGGAGGGAGGTAGTAAATAGACGAATTTCGAAATTTTTGTTGCGGCCAAAAAATATGTGGTTTAAAGGGGTAAAACTACCCCTCATGTAGAGCGGTTTTTCTCGATATATCTCGAAAAATATTCGAGATATCAAAAAATGTTATATAAAAAAGTTTTATGGCAAGGACACCTCTATTTAACTATAATAATTATATTTTTAAAAAATAATTTTTGAAAAGAAATTTAAATTTAAACATTCCGATTTAAAATTAGAGTTTTTTGGTTCGCGAGGTTTTCTTGTTAGTAATAATTACGTAAACTTATCTCTTTATTCCCGAAATTTTTGCAGAACCCCGAAATTGAAGAAATCGCTGAGGAAGAAGAAGAAGAAGGAGGGCATGACGAACGCGGCCTTCCATCACGGCAGTATTCAAACTATGGACTGTACAAGATTATAACGTATTCGCGTGGTTACGTATAATTTGCCAAATCGTTGTAAATATCGCGGTCAAATATCGTCCGCGTGTGTGTGATCTTAGGTGTTAAACTATAACAAGTGACGCGATATGGACACGTCAAGTGCGGTGTTGCACCAACGCACGGTGGTGAAGAAAGACATAAATAGAATATAAGAATGCAGGATTCAATTCCATGCATTCGGCAAGGTGCACGCTCAGATAGACACGAATGCAAACGTGAACTTCAAAGTCGACGCGACTGTCTCGAGAGTGCCAGATTATTTTTCCGAATCGTTTCTTCGCGATGCGACTTCGACTGCTTTCGCCGCTCTTTTTCAGGATGCAGCTGTGTACAAAGCTATTTGATTAATTGCAAGCGTAGTTTTAGCGAGACTAGATTGACGAGCCAGGCTGACTTTTTCATACCGTTCGCAAGATATCACGAGGCTCGAGATCGTGTAATATCCGACGTATTCGATTTTTTTACATTGCATAGGAAGGCGAAGCTTGGTGTGCCAAATGTCGCATTTTATTTACTCACGAGTAAAAATATCGCGTACTATAGATATTCATGTTCGCCACATTCAGCGGGATTAAGATGTCTATTACAAAGGGATGTCCACATCCCATCGCTCATTGTTCCTTGCCTTGCCCGAACGATATTTCTGACCCGCGGTATATAAAAAAAACTGCTCGTTTTCCGTACCGAGATACAGATACAGAGATCGCCTTGTTACACTTGATACTCTCGAAAAGATACAATGGACCTAGATAAACTGTGCGAACGAATAAAAGGGCTGTCATCGCTTTCTTGATGTATCATCAAGAGTTGTTGCGAAATTGTTAGCAGCGATGGCAGTCACGAATTAATTTTCATTATGTGAATAGAAGACTTTAAGTAATTTAATGTATATAAGCTGGGGCACCGCGTTCACCGCATAAAGACATGTTTCTCATCTTTCACTGCCAAAAACTTGAAAATTTCTTCGAAAATCGCGGAAGATGTCAACATACTTTTTCGCTCATTGCCATCTGAAAGTGGTTGAGTAACAGTGTAAAATAAAAAGACAAATTGTTTTATCATCGTGTAAATTCCGCGTTCTAATGTATTTACTCTAAAAAAAAGTAAATTTCCCTAGAAAATGCTCCTCAGATCGGAAGATTATTATTCCGATCTTATCTATGAACTTTATTAATTCGTACAAAAAGAAGCTTAATTACTTATATTATCACGCGCCGCGCGAGACCGAAGTTTTTTTTTGTTTAATTACATTTTTTCGACGATCGCGCCGAAGATTATTATATAACGGAGTTGAAAAGACTACAGCTCGCGTGGACGATAATGTCGATGTCGATTCGAACACGGTCTTCCGCAGCAGGGCATCGTCCAGAAGCTTTGTTCCTTGCCGAAGTCCTCTCCCTGACGTAGGGTCTGGGGGAGGTCGCGACCGAGCGTCTCCGGTAGGAACAATACCAGGGTAGCGGCTGCAAATGACACGACGCTGATGATCATCATCGGCAGCCCGTCCCAAACCTTGGCCTAAAACAATTTCGATTGATTGACTAAAAATACCGAGCGACGCGAATAAAGCTTGCATTTTTGCCCTCAACGAAAGTTCTAATGTGTTTATTCTAAATCGATACACCAAAAAATAATTAAATAATGGACGCAATATGCGATAGGGTGTTCAATATTCGCCTGCCGAAGTCTATTAAATAGAGAAAAATTTCTTAAAATTTTTTAATTATTTGTGATTGACAATAATATACCATTTATAATAAAATATATTTTATAAATGTAATGAAACTTCTCTGCTAGAATCTGCACTACCAAAAATATAGTTTTTTAATAATACTACTAATTACATCGTCATGCATAATAGTTGTGTCAATTGTTCCACAATATCGTCTTCTTCCTAAGTAAAGAATACAAAAGGTCACTTACGCTATCCACCACGTACGGCGCGACGGAATGGGCCACAATGCCAAAAATGTGGATCAATGCGACGCCCTGCGTCCTAATGGGGGTCGGCAACAACTCGGCGGCGTACTGGAGGCCCACATTGGCTGCCATATTCAAACAAAATCGCGATAGCACCGACATCGTCAGTTTCGCTGCGACTGAATAATAAAAACGCATAAGGGATTGCGGCATGGTCGCGGACTTGATTTTATTCGAAAGACACGTTTGAAAGCCCATGTGTATATGTGCTCACTCGACTGTAACAGCAGTTCGGCGAAGCTGAAGAGGCAAGTCATGGCCAGAGTGATAAATCCGCAGAATCGGCGACCCCAGCGGTCCAATAGCAACGTCAGCAACAGCCCGGCCGGCAGCTCGGTCGCGCAAGCGAGGGAGAAGGACACGAACACCGAGCTCTGGATCAGCTTGAGGGAGTATACGTGGCCATCGAAAGCTATCATCGTCAAGGACCTAGAAAGTACCCGAAAGTACATCCGTAACTTCGTCGCCGTACGCGACGCGGAATATAACGTTATATCCGATTTCAAAAGCAACAGCGCGGTATAAATTTAGTTTAGCGGATAAGATCTGAGATGTGTCATTAGATTCTAAAGCTATTTTCGAGAAAGGAATTTAAGTCAAGATATATCCTCTCGCAAGATGGAGATGCGATTATCAAAAACTAATGTTCCGCCAAGCTAAAGAGGCAATATATCGAATAAGGAAGGAAAAACGACGCGACAAAGCGACAGCGGGAAATATAAAGTTGCATCACACTCACCAAAACAAGATTAGCAGAATGGTGTTCTTCGCTAGACGCGGTGACTTGAGAATATCGAAGACGTTCGCGCTTTCCGTTTGGGTATTGATCACGGTCAAGTTTCTCTGTAAAGACGATAAGGTGGACAATGAGTGATGCGCTGTTTGCGTCACGGTCTCACACGTCTCACAGCTTTGCGTCTCGTTATCAATCTTACTTACGACGAAAACTTCGTAGATGCGTGTGTCAGGGCTCTTTCTGTTGATCTTCGCTATCCGTTGCAGTTTCTGCACCATTTTGTCTAACTTGCCGTTGGCGACGAACCATCTTAATAGCGAAACAGTGTTTCTATTTCAGCGGAAAGTTTGGAGGACGAGGCTAACAGTGAAACGAGCTTACAACTGTATGAATTTCTAAGAGCAACATGAATTTTTAGATATTGCGACACTGCCCACTTAAGAACTTTAAACTTTATTTAAATATCGCGCTTATTTGATTCAACTCGGAGAAATATGAAATTCTTTTACAACGCTCTAATTATAAAATTACATAAATAATTATTATATGTAATAGTTAAAGTTTGTGTGTGTGTGTGTGTGTGCGTGTGTGTGATTTGAATGATTGAGTAGAACAAATCGAAGATGCGCATAATATTTATTTACCGAGCGCTTTCGGGAAGAATCCATGGTGTGATAAAAGCGCTCACCATCGGGATCGCGCTGACATAGGCGAAGAATTTCCAGTTTGCGACGTAGTACGCGATCCATGGTAGAACTGTGCTTCCAATGGCGAAGTATATGCCGAAGGCAACGTTAACGACGAGAGTTCGCCTGTTCACAGCCATGTACTCGAGCACTGACAAGATTAAAATTCGGGATTTGATTTATTACTTATATAATATTTAAAAAAAGTCCCGAAGTTCCATTTAACAGATTAATTAATAATACGTGGTACGTTTCAATTCATAGCTTATAGCTTACGTAAAAGTTAACAATAAAGTTACGTACAGAATGAATTGTGCGCCGTAACATTCACGCCTATAAATATTCATAAAACGCGTCACCGATCGAATACAATGATCTTTCATCTCCGTCGAGCTTTCCGGGTAGACTACTGCACGTAATACCATTCATTGTAATGAAAACTATGTACGGACACGTGCGCGCATTATTGCCGTAGAGAAGATCCGCAGTCCAGATTTATGTGACATGTAGAAAAATTTAGAAAAATGAAAAATGTGACTACGTATCTTTGCATGTAATTTTGAACGGACGCGGACGTCGGAATAGATTTTCTTATTTAGTGCCGCGAGCGTATGTACGATCCTCGCACGGCCGATCATCTCTTATCAATCGCTCACCGATAATCAACGGAATGTTGATGCAGTTGTCGAAAGCCAGACCGGTAAAAAATCTGCAGATGGCGAAGGACAAGAAGGTATTCGCACTCGCAGTTGCGGCCGAGGCCAGGAACCCGATGCCGTTGCAGAGGATCAAGGCGGGAATCCGGCCTCTGTGGTCGGCGATCCATCCGAAGAGCAAACCGCCGACAATGGAGCCGCAGAAGAAGATCGACTGTGCCGTCGATATGAGGTATTCCTGGTCACATACCCAATCTAGCTAATCACAAAGGATCCAGAATCAGTGCGCGAGGAACGTAACGTTCGTCACATTTCTGCATACGGGGAGTTATGCGCGAATTTATCTTTATCTTATTTATATCTTTCGTTACTTATTCGCAAATTATTATTCTGAAATGGATTACGATTAAAATTACGCGATAAACGCAACGCTATATTTGTGTATTTACGTAAATTGATTTTTATTTTATTTCTTTATCTCTCGTCGTTTATTCGCATATTATCGGTCTGCGGATTACGATTGAAATTACGAAGAAATCGCGCGTAATCTCAGTTAATTGCTCGACCGTTTAGACAAGAGTATCGTGAATTTTGACTCTCTTTCTCTGTCTTTTGACTCTTTTGTATATTTTATACGCATAGCGATGCATTCAAGGATACTTCACCTCAGCCGCTATACTGGCATACGGGATCTGCGTGAAATTGTATTCCCAGTGGCTGCAGTCCACGGTTTTGTTTGCCTTCAAATCGACCGAACGAATGTCCTTCCCGTGACTTAGAATAATGGAAAAATCCAAATCTCTCTGATGGCATTGGTCATAGTACGGATAATTCTGCGACTTTGGTACGCCGATCTTCACTCTGAAAACATTGACCTCCAAATGTATGAAATTCAAAGACAGAAGATAACAAAAAGATAATAATACGTCAAGAGAAAAAGGAAACGATTTAAACAATTAATCGACTTTTACAACAACTCGATTGTTTTACAATCCAAAATTATTTTGATAAATTACAGAATTTGTAATGTTTAATATAATAATAATAATAATAATAATAATTAAGTTATGTAATATAAATTTAAATATATAGATATATGTTATTTAGAGCATGATAAAATATATTATTTTGATTTATAGGATCTTAATGAGTAACATTGTTGCGGAAATTTTACCTTTCTTCCCGCGTAAGGTTTAAAGGGATCAGTTCCTCTATCTTGCACCAATGCTCCTGCGGCACCAAGGTGAGGAAAAACTGCGAGAAGTATAGAGTGGCGTAAGCCACGCTGTAGGGAAGCAAGGCCAATAGAAGCAGCCACTGATATCTGCCAAAATCACCGACGTACGGCAAGACATCGTCGAAGGTCTCCAACTTCGGCCACGGCGTGTTGTTTTCGTTCGGATCTACGGTATCTGTGGGGTTCTTCATGCCATTTGAGTTCTTCATCGTTCTAAGGGATGCCAATATTTGATACGCTAGATTTACACTCAGCAAACCAAGTTGAGAAAAAGAAAAAAGAAAAAGGAAAATAGAGTCGGTTTCATCAACCGAAAGTAACTCAAACTAAAAGAAAAACTTTTAAAACTTTTAAAATCGCTCGGAATATTTTAATTTGAAATTACAGAGAAAAGCTTGATGGTTCAAAAAATGTCTATAAAGAAAAGAGTAATATAAACTATATAATATATAATTATAGATGCAAAGTTGAAGCTGGTAGACAGTGTATTTTTTAAACAAAAAACTGCTTTGCAATATGGTTCAGTAATAATGCGAAAAATCACGTAAATTTTAATAAAAAATAATTATTTTAGTGCAAAATATGCGTTATCCGATTTGTGCGCAATATTGGATAACTTTGCGCGTCAATAAAAAAATCAGCGTTTGTCGTACGAAAAAAATACAAGGGTTCTTTTTTGTTGCAAATTTCGTCCACAACAAGATGCATACAATAAAATTCGTCTCAAATAAATTCTAAGGCCTGAAAACAACGAAAAACTAAGACTATTCCAAAAAATCAAAATTTTTTGTTTACATAGCTACAAACTAAAGAAAAAGAATCTAAAAATCGGTTACACCATGAAAAGTATTTTTTATAGTTTTCAGATAATGTGTGATTTTTTGGAGATTTTTAATTCTATTTTAAATGACGGAAAAAAACCACCGGCGCAACATAAAAAAAACGATGAGATCGAGGGTTTTCGGGATCCGAGTCTCGGACTTTGACGACGCGTGCAAGCTAAACGACTAACTTGACGATAAATGTTGTTCAGATCATTATTGTAGATAATTTTACGTTTTACAAAAAAGGTACGTATAGTTAGTTACCTTATCTTGCTTAGTTTTCGAGATATTTGAGAAAAAATAAAAAAATCGCGTTTTTTGTTGATAATATTATTAATAACTTTTTATTGCGCGTTAATTTTGCGGAGCAAAATAAATCCCACTTATAGCACCTCAAATCAAAGCGATTCATGGTGGTTGCAACCTGGGAAGATTAATTATTGGAAGGTTCAATGTCTAATATGACTGGTCAAACAGCGAAGAGATGCAATGCGACATTTCTCTTGTACGAATGTCAACTAAAGTCAAATCTTGAACTACTTACATTTATCAGTATATAAATTGATACATAATCGAATGAAAAGTTACATTATAAAACCAGTAATTATATAGATAAGTGTTTAGAATATATTCATGAAAATGGTTTTTCTTAAATAAAAATTTAGGCCTTATACGGTACTAGCCGAACCACCTTAATTTGCCACATTACGATCCGTGAGACCACTCGACTTTGTTGTTTTATCATTTTTATTTTTATTAATATTTTTAAGCTTGTAAGATAAATAAGATGTTTATAATAATATAAGGTCAAAAAAATAATTTGAGTTTAAACTAAACTTATTATAAAGAAACTAGAAAATTATGTTATTATGTAAAAATTAGAAAAACGTTCAGCGGTTCACTGGACCAGAATGTGGCGAGGGTGGCGAGCTAGGGATTAATTAAATCGAGTAAACATCGGATATAAAAATGAGCGGACTCTGTGCTTCTGTTACAATCGACTTAAGTTGGTACAAAGTCCATGCAGCTTAAGCGTATCCTATATTTCAAATGACAACTTGAGTGGGAGCGATCTGAGCAGCCAGTGTTGTCCGAACGTGACGGGATCAAGTGGCTCGTGACGCGCGTCTCGATCGAAATAATAAAGATCAAGAGCACAAGTTTGACAACCTAGGGCGCGATTAACGATGTTGGATAACGTCGCTTTTATACCCACTTAATATGACAATGATAATGCAAATAATATCAGATATTATACACGTAGATCGGTAAATGTATCGGCATCTCATATCGAAGGATGTTGAAAATATATAATAAGAATATTTAGGCGTTGAGAATTTCGGGAACGTAGTACCTACTAAATTAACTCGTTTAAGGGTCCAGGAGGTCCAGGAGGCCCCTGCGCGCTTTTCTGTTTTAATTCTTTGTAACGTGAGTCCTAATAAAAAATTTTAGAGCGCAATTGATACTCAAAGGCAAAAAAATCTGATAATCTGATAAAAGATAAAAGAGTATCTGATAAAAGATGTAAAGGTTGAAAGGTAAAAAAATAAGTAATCTCTACGGTTTTCATGACAAATATTCCAGTAATAAATGATTTCGTCTATACCTTTTTAAGTAAAATAAATTGATATACAATAATTATTAGTTGAGTGATCTATAACAAAAATTCCGCTCAAAAAAGTAGACGAAATTATTTATTCTAGTTGAATATTTGTCAGTATATACATATAAGTCAGTAGATAGGAGTAACTTACTTTTTTTACCTCTACTCTTTCAACCATTGTATGTTTTTCTTCAGATATTCTAACTAGATTTTCGAAAAAAGCAGTTGCTTTTTACCGCTAAATATCAATTGCGGTCTAAAAATTTTGATTAAAACTCGAATTATAAGGATTTGAAATAGAAAAGCGTATAAAGACCTTCTAAGACTTAATGAGTTAAATCTGTTATAGGATTTTGCTAAATCCCGAATCCTTTTATTTAAGTAATTTAAATGTAATATGTAAATGGCTTTTAGATGCTTAACATCCTACCATTTAGTGGCACTGTAAGCACTGTAAGCAAATTATAAATAGCTTATATAACGTTGAAATGCCATTAAGGCTCTTGTCCACTCATTACAGCTTGGATTGGTGACATCACAACCGAGAAAATTTGTCATAAAAATCCTTGCAACGTACATTAAAATAAAAATGTTTTCCAATAAAATAATTGTTTGTAATCGGTAGAATAAACGGTAATTCTTTACAATAAGGCCTTTTCCGAATTTTGATATTTTCTTGCGGTTCTCTTGGTAAAAAACCTTTGTTGTGACTCCGACAGTGATAATCATTTATACCTATTTTTCCAACATGCCGGAACACACACACGCGCGCGCGCGCGCGCGCGAAAGGATGCAAGGGGGGAGGCCTTCGGCTCTCCTACCTCCGCCGGTAGGCAGTGTGGATCTCGCTTTACAACTGAAAGTACATGCTTCCTTTCCTCCCGCTTCTACTCGGCTTCATGTAAACAACAGTACAAGACATTATATAACTGCTGTATTTGGATAATAGAGAATATACCGACACTTTCTCTCAGTATACGAACGGAGATAATCGGTCCTTTTAAAAGCCACTATATTTATAACGTTGAAAAATCCGAAAAGCCATGTTGAAAAAGACAGATAAAAAAATAAGGTAAAAATAGATTTAAAAATAGCTAGGGTACATACATATTTTTCGGGTTCCCCCGATTGATTATGTCGGAGTCACAACAAAGGTTTTTACCAAGAGAGCCGCAAGAAAATATCAAAATTCGGAAAAGGCCCTATTGTAAAAGAATTACCGAATAAACTTGTAAAATATATCAAAAAGTCTCTTTTCGTTTCGATCGAATAATAATCAATAAATATAACTCACATATGTCGAATTAAATTGTGCCTAATCAAATCAAGGATGAAAAATAAGCTGTTTGACAACTGCCGAATTGAAATAAAAATATTTACTTTCACATATTAAATTAAAATGAAATGAGAGTTTTCGGTATATTTTTACACTACAATTATTTTAATATAAAAACACTACACTAAAACAAAAATGACGCCGTAACTTACAAGAATAATTGGACGCAGTTCTGCAATGCGGAACCAACTCCAAAACTTTACTTTTCGCTAGAGTAAGTTTTACGAAATATTAGAAATAAAATTATGTGCCAACGTTATCTCAAATATAATGACCAAACTATAATCTTCTTCAAGTACATACAATTTCATGTGTTATACGCGTTTTTTTTTTAGAAAATCTTCTGTCCTTGTTTATGATCACTTTACATGCGGAACTAAAAATCGCGAAAATGGCGTTTGGTTTTTTATTATATAGGTAACTGTATCTAATTAGATTTTTAACGTTATTTTTCACGCCTTTTAGTTTCACAATTTTACCAAGTGTGACGCTAATTGTAAGCGTACTGTCAATGCAGACTTGATAATCAGGAGCCTTAACATATAGATAATCAATATCACGCACGTATAAATAGTACTTCGTCTCTCCAAAAAATTAACGCTTGCTTTGACTGTAAAGAACGCTTGAGATTTTTATTCATGGACGATTGACACGACTACTACTTTTTATTCTTGAAAATCGAAAAATATCGTGCCCGCGATACTTGATGATTGTGTGTATCTGCGACAAACGCCCCAAAAGAAATATACATATAATAATTGCCGTTCAAGAGCGATGAGATATCGAAAGTTGCGGCAAAGGGTCAATGTCAAATATAAATACCGGCGCGACAGATCACAAAATGGTCCGACGCAGCTTGATAACGCGATAAAAATAATTTTTAACAGGCAGACGCAACAATGCGTTCTGCAAGACCATTATGCTTTTAATTTTGCACGATTTTGCACTATTCTCAAGCATGAGAATAATAGTCATATAAGAATAAGAACGTTTATAGATTTAAATCTACAATTTTATACGTGTACATAATTTGTACGCGTATATAAGCAATTGATACCAAATTTTAAAAAATGATGATAGAAAATCGTCGCGCGTATATACACTGTATTGTACTCACATTGCGAATATCTTGCGGCTGACCATTAATTAAGGTTAATTAGCCAAGGCATTCCGCAAATATTATATAGAACAACTTCGCGGTTGCGATTGTGTGATTATTCGCTATTTTGTCTTCTTATTAAAATAAACATTTTCTTGCGTAGAAAGCGTCGTTGTCACGTCTGCATATTAACGTCCGCAATTAATTAATATTAACGCGATGAGTCTATATGTTAAATACGCCTTCCCCGAAGTTGGTCATTGATATCCGATCGATGATTCATACTTTTAACATTGCTCAAGTTTCATCTTAAACACAGGGTGTCTAAGGAGAGCTTATTTTCAATATTTACATTTTTTATAATATCTTATTTAATCTTTAATTGTAGTTATTACAGATTTATAGTATCTTTGATCAATCTTTCTCCTTTTTTTATTTTTTACAATTAGAAAAACTTTAATATCTTTTGACACTATACCTTTAAACCTATCGCAATAAGTTTCTCTACTGTTTGAATTCTTGTAAATTTTCAAATTTCAATACGTCATGTATCCAAAACTTAGTTGCATGTAGTCTTCGTGTTAAAACTGTTAATACTTACACTGTTATTTTTTCGTTGCACTTATAATTACGTATATTTAATCTTTTCGTATATTTAATCTTTGATTTGTATCACCGAACGTCAGCAAATTTTACAATTTGAATTATACAACATAATGTATAATTCCCGCGTTGCAGGAAAAATAACTTTGCGAAAAAAAACTATAGTCAGTGAGCATTACACAAACTGTCAAAGAAATTATTGCAAATTGACTATGAATAATTCGTAATTCGTAATTACGACAATTGTAAATCCAGATGCCACTACACTTATGTGATAATTTTTAATGTTTACCACTTACGGCGGTATTTTTTACGATCGATTGTGGTTAAGCGACGGTAATGACGAGGCTCTCACGCGAAGTGCAACTCGCTGTCTGAGAAGGAAACCCGATTGAGTATCGTTGATATGAGAGCTCGGCATGCAGAACGTGATATATCACGTATATATATGTCAACAGTAGCGAGAAGGAAAGGAAGAACAACGGTGAGAGAAAACTGATCACCGTGTCGCGGAAGAATAACGAGAGATGGACGCGCGAATCAAACAGACCTCCAAACTTCTTGAATTTTGTCTTTAGTTGAAGACAAAATCTTGAAGAAAAGACATTTCCGAAATTTGAAAAAGAGAGTCTGAAATATTATTTTCTTTGTTTTCTACATTCGCGAATCGGATACAGTTTTCTTCACGTCTCTTCATCTTTTTCACATGTATGTAAACACGAAGAAATTATGTTATCCTGCTATCGTGTTATCTAAAAGAGGGGGTGCAAAAATCGGCATTTTTTATCCTTAACGGAAATAACCTGTAAAGCATGCTTAGCTACCTTATTTGAGGTTGAAAGAAGAAGGAAATAATATTCTTTTCACCAGGAAACTGCGGGAAATATTTTAGAAATGATAATGAATGTCTTTAAAACGTGTGTCAAAATAGCTGTGTTTGAACGGTTTAATAAGAGATAAAAAATTTTGAAACGCATGAATGAGAGTTAAAGTGCATTTGTGTAAAATAAGTGTTGCATATATGTAAGATAATAATTTATATAAAGATGGTATTATTGAATAACAATCTAACACAAAGTACAGGTTTTCTAGTGTATTTCGAAGATTTACACGAACCCTCGTTAAAAAAATACTGTAGAATTAATTCATAAAGGCTTATATACATAAGACGCAGAACGCGAGTCGCAAGCACACACACAGTCTACATGTCAATCTAATCTCTTTGTTAGATTGACATGTAGACTGTGCGTGTGTCTTGCGACTCGCGTTCTGCTTCATATGTAGATAGGCCTTAATAAGTCAGATCTCAACCGCGTCTACCCAGAGGCAACGAACGGAGGACGTGGCTGCCTCCATTTTTTTAATTTTTATATACTTTTATATATTTTTATATATTTATATATATTTTTATATATTTTTATGTATTTTTATGTATTTTTATATTTTCATATATTTATATAGTATTTATTAGTATATTAAAGTCACTCAGGGTCATGTCTTTGACAACATATGTCAAGATCAAGGTCATTATTAGAGCTGGATTCCCCAGGCCCATACTAAATAATTACCAAAGATTAGGAGATTTAGTTTTCGGATTCTAATTCAGATAAACCATCATGATTCTTTAAAATAATTATTTAAATATTTTGCAGGTATCTATGTTTTAAGGACGTAGCTTGGTGTCTCGTGTGTGTATGTGGGGGAGGGTAGGAAGTAGAGGTGGGAGTGTATACATTTGTGTGTAGATATAGTAAGAATCGCTGTTTACAAATGTATCATTTTTGACAAAAATATATATAAATATTCAAACAGAATAAGAAACGTTTACCTCGCCAGTCAATATATATGAATGTATAATTTACATATGATATCAGCAATGGTGCATGCGCTCGTGTTGTATGTAGGGTAGGTAAATATCATCAATTGTACAACCAGTTGTACACTATGAACCATTGCAATATTTCATAAATGTAATGTTGCTAGATTGTGCTTGTTGTCATGCAACGACTCTCATTTGAATATTTGAACCTCTCTTCGGCTTTCCAATCGGCCAGCAAATCGCGCGAAGCGTTCAAACGGCCGTTTGAGACCATATTTTGTGATTTTTGGGTGACAAACTAAGTTTTTTTCGTAAGTTTTACGTATTTTTCAAGTTTTTGTTGTTATATCTATTATTTTTTTATTATTCTATAATTTTATGTGTATATTTAGCTTTATAATTTTGTATATACTAGACACTACAGACGCGCGCTTCGCGCGCGCCATTTAGCTTTAACATTATGCTATTACTATTACACTATTAACTCTTGATATACACAACTGTCAAAATATACAATGACAGCTGCAAATGAAGTAACAACTCGAAGTAATAACTTGCACACAACGCATCGAGATAACCAATCGGCATCGCGGAAAAGAGGCAACAATAATTTCGATACAAACGCAATTCACACAGTTAACACGCCTTTTTTAAAAATGGACTAGACATTACAGACGCGCGCGCTTCGCGCGCTCCATTTAGCTTTAACATTATGCTATTACTATTACACTATTAAGTTCTTGATACACACCACTGTCAAAATATACGATGACAGCTGCAAATGAAGTAAGCGCACCGAGAGAACCAATCGGCATCGCGGAAAAAAGGCAACAATAATTTCGATACAAACGCAATTCATACAGTTAACACGCCTTTTTTAAAAGTAGATAAGCAACTTTCTTCTTTTGCATTATTTTACCGTATTGCTTCCTCATAGAGGAAGCTTTTTTTTTAAGATTATCATAAAAAATGTTATATGGTCTACAGTCTACAATGAACCATTTTGCTTTTTACTACAGTTATCTGTGTTATAAGTCTGATTAAACTGACTAGTTGTTACAATAAATAATAATCTAAGTGAGAAAAAGTCTGATTAAAAATAATAATTTTGATTGTAAGCTTCAAATAATAAAAACATAACATATATATTTAAGTTAGCTTTAATTTAAAGTCATACTATCCTAATCTTACTTATTATGTCTTATAATTATCTCTTCTCTAAATAAATATTTTAAAACATAGTAAAACTAATATAACACTAACAATTCATTGTATAAAACATGTAGTTTATTGTTAAAAATGGCTAGGTTCATTGTTGTATATACACACCCCTGTATACAATGAACCATTTAACTGTTTAAAAAAAATCGAAATTGTGGCTAAACTTTAAAAATGACTTTTATAAGTCATCTTATACAGTATGTAGCCAACTAAATTCATTTAACTGTATGCAAAAACACAGATCTCCAACTCAATAATTAAAAGAGATAAGCTTCTGAAATTTACATGGTTCTCTCTCTCATTGTTGGACTACCTACCTTACAGGCATTTCTATACAATTTCATGGTGTAGAATTTATTAAATGGAAATGTAGTAACACACGTTTTAAAGACATTCATTATCGCTTCTAAAATATTTCCTGCAGTTTTTTAGTGAAAAGAATATTATTTCTTCTTCTTTCAACCTCAAATAAGGTAGCAAAGCAATGTTTTACAAGTTTCCGTTGAGGGCGAAAAATGGCAACTTTTGCACCCCCTCCAAATTGTATAAATTGCAAGGAACAAATCTCGCAGAAAAAAATCTCGCTGATAAAAACGATCTACCGATACGAAGAAGAAAAATTTATCTTGTTGCAAAAAGACGCGGTTTCACAGAATCAAGTTTAACACACACTATATATATATATATATATATATATATATATATATATATATTCTTTACAAATATAACGCCTCATTACACGTGTCTCGCAACTATAAACTCAAACTTTCTTCCCGTTAATCATGCTGCATAAAAGATTCATTCGTAACAGAATTTGCTCGACACACTTGATGTGTACATAGAAAACTTGCATATTTTCCCCGGGGCGAAATTGTATGTAAATTTGCCATTCGAGCACTGAGAAAAAAATCATTACGACCTTTGTAATATACACGCGAGTGATAAAAGTTCTACGCACGACAGTGCGGAAACTTGCGATCGAAATTTACGAATTTGCTGTCAGCAATGGATCTACATTTTACAGTTTGAAGTTAATATTGACTGAGACATTTCTTCGCCAGTATCAAATAATAATAAAATGTATTTGAACGACCCAACTGGCCAAAATTTCTCCCATACAATCTCTCACGACGTTTCGGCCAACATCTGGCCCTTTTCAAGTGAGGAATATTACAATAATTACTTACTTGAAAAGGGCCAGATGTTGGCCGAAACGTCGTGAGAGATTGTATGGGAGAAATTTTGGCCATCTAGGCAGATTTTTTAAAGATAGATATATGCATACATACAAATTAATATGAGACACATATACTACGTTTACGCGAGCGTTACTGCTGTAGTAACTTACGATAATTCGTTCGCGTAAACGGGATTTTGTAGTACCTTACGATAATTTACTCCGCGTAAACGAGTGAATTATCGTAAGTTACCTCGCGTAAACGTAGTAATAGACTACGTTTACACGAGCCGATTTTCGCCGAAGTTATAACATCGATGTCGTTATAACTACTGACGTTAAATGCCGTGTAAACGCTCTTTTACGAAGTTACTACATCAATGTAATAACTTCATCGTAAAAGAACGTTTACACGGCATTTAACATCAGTATATAGTAATATCGATGTTATAACTTCGGCGTAAATCGGGCCGTGTATACGTACTCATTAAAAGCACATGATAATTATATGATAAATAAGAAAAAATAATAAAACGTATCAGTATAAATTTTATCTAAATGCAATTATTATTTAATTAAATACCTAACAGGTACATTTTAAAATAGAGAAAAGAAACAGAAAATCGTTTAATAGCTATGTATGTACTGGCATGCTTTTTGTCATTGACTATATTTATGACTTATAATCCGATTTATTAACTATCGTGTACTATCCAATCCAAAATTTATCTTCTTTTGATTATATTGATCATTTAGATATAAACCTTTTTTGATATTTAAACTACAACTTTTAGTATATACACGTACATATATCAAAGATTGATTTGAATATTTAGACTTTAGAGTATCAAAATATATTCTGTATAACCGTATGTACAATTAAATACTTTTCCTCAACGTCGACGTAGATCGACCCGATGGGAGAGGTGATAATAAGAGCGCTTGCGCTAACTGCTAACTGATCAATTCTAGATCCTCCATCATTAGACGGATCGATAGATCATCGGACACCCACTCTTTGGAAAGCCGTGGAACTGTTAAGTTGCCTTTTGTGAAAAAACGGAATCAGATCATATTACCGACCATCAATTATCTGAGATTGATCTTATTTCAAGAAGTAAGCGAGTAAGAATTGCCTGATTTGTTTTGTTCATCTGAGAACGTAAGTTGACTATTTTTGGTTTTTCCAATTATCTAAATTAAATAATGGCTACTTCCAACTTCCCACTCCTGAGTTCCGTTCAATTATAATCACATTTATTTACCGTTACTAATTTTCGTGAAATTAGTTGGCGCTCATCCTTGTCATTAAATATATAAAATATTAATGTTGTAAATAATAAAATTTAAATTTTGTGAGCCCTAACAATCATGGACCCGACCGCGTTAGGTGTGGGCTCTATTCATATAAATTATAATTAGTGAACAACTTATTAATTCTAAAGTATAAATTAGCGTAAATTATTAGTAAAAGAATAGGTCCTGTCTCAATTCATATTTAAATAATCGTTATAATAAAAAAAAAGAAAAATTTTGGATTGGATAGTATATATACGATATAGTTATTAAATTGGATTATAAGCCGCTTTGTAAACGTAGTCATTCTTGTAACTTCATTGACTTACCGGTAAATCTAGCTTCCACCGTTGAATATGGATGAAATTACACGTTGACGGTTTTGCACAACGACGTTAAATTGCAACATTGAAATAAGGTAACACCACCAAGAATAATTTCCGATGTAATAATTAATTTCTTATTTTATTCAAATAATTCTACGTAATAAATGTTAAACAGTCCATGGCACAATTTCTTTATCGTTCTATATATTTATCTTAAGTTTTTATTAATCGCGGTGTTAAAAGAACTTTAATCACTTTTATTTGTACTATCGTCTGCCAAATAAAATCTGCGTAGAATATCACTCGCGTAAACCGATTGCCGACAACCGCGCAATTCTTGTTCCGCTACCTACGAATTTGCAACAATATCTGGCGCGCTGTTGGAACTCACGTTTCGAATGAGCCAAACTCGCAAGCCAGAAATAAACTACGTGCGGCCGGTGATCGATAGGCGTCCTGCTACTTAAGCATAAAACCTTGACTGATAAAACCGCTATTCCAATTGTAATAACGTTGGGACAAATTTGATGGGAAATTCCTTTCGCGAATTTGCAGCGAAACGCAAGAAGTACAGGACGTTTCATCTAACTTTGACCATTCTCGCAACCATCTTTGCTATAAATAATATAAGAAAATTAGTTAAATTAATATTACAATTAATATTAACTCCTTGCACTTCGATTTTTTGATCCGATCAAATCAGCAACTCTAACAAACTTGTACAAAACTTTTAAACACCAAGTTTTGTTTAAAAAAATTATAAACGTTTATGAATTTATTTATTAAAATTACGCATATTGCTGTAGCGACGGCAGTGAAGTACAAAGAATTAAAAAATTACTATTTATAATTAAATTAATAAATTCAATTAAGAGCAGATTTTGGAAGGTCCTAAAAAATTTTCTTATTCAGGAAAAATATAGTTTTTTACACTAGAACTGAACCAATATTTTCATTCTAGACAAAATAGCGGTTTTTTAATTAAAAATATTTTAGTTTTTCCTAAAAAAAAATTTTAATATTTTATTACAAAAAATCTAATAATAACGTATAATGTTTATTCTAGTTTAGACAGTAGTCACACTTTTCCTGAAATTTTGATTTTTGCATTTTGAATACCTAAAAGCAGCTAAAATCATTTACACCGTGCCGTCTTTTTTGCGAGCTGATAGTGGTCAGGATAAGTAAACAAAAGAGAAGAGCATTTTTGTTATTTAAAAAATAAATATATACCTATTCTTAAAATAAGGTTAAAAGAATCTGCAAAGATTAACATTATTCGCTTTTTTCGTTTCCCTATATATAAAAAATTCCTGAAAAGTATCTTTTTTACGACCTTTCAAACCAGAATACCTCCTTAATAAGTTAAATTAATAAATTAAAATTAAAAAATTGTGAGAAGTGATTATATAAATGTATTAAAGATTATTGTTATTATATGTGAGAAAAAGTAGCATATCACTAGTCTTATTTATAATTTTTCGAGTACAAAGCGACGTTAGTGAAACCTACGACGTTAATATCGTACATTTAAAGAAAAGAAAAAAAAATAAATACTCTTTAAATAGAAAGGTCTTCGTAATTTCCATCGAAAACAAAATAATTTTTTTCGTTTTTTTTGTGGCTCAATATGGTTACGCGAGCCATCCTGTACGACTGTGTCTTGAACGATGCCAATTGTGCTAGGTATTAGCGATCCACGTTATCGCAAATACCTTATAACGTTAATAACTACGCGCGTTATATAGATCGTTATTCGTTATCAATCTCAAGGTCACAAAAATCGAGATAGCACGAAAAGTTGCGCGCTTCTTGGGTTCTAAGCGTTAGAATGTGACGAATCGTAATCTCGTTGAACCATCAGAGAGAGAGATTCTGAAATTTCACGCGCACTGATGAATTGTCGGGCGACCGCAATGCAGTGATAAGATAGCTTAAATTATACGCATACACGGCTTATGAATGACCCCAATGTCTGTATTCAACATTTCGTCGATATTGCATTAGCGTACATTTGCCGAGTCGACGATAATCGTCAATTGCAATGCAATAGTATGGAACAATTAAACTATAACATAACTCTCTCATTTGCGATCGAGAAACTGTCGATAGTTGTTACCGTTCATTAATGATCGCACCTTCGTCGCAGAGCAATATACCAGCGCCTTTTAATCAAAGACGACCGGTAATGGCGGTAATTATCTATCCGACTGAATATCAGTTTACATTTATTAACACAGATCAGCGGGACATACAAATTAATTTAATATTCTTATATTTACATTATATAATACTGTATATGTACACAAATCTCGAGATCTCTGAATTTCAGCGAAAAGCATTTTTAGGTGAGCGTTCCTGAACGGCGGGAAGACGTCGGCGTCGATACGCGTGTTCATTATCACAATAAAGCTGCTATATCCGAAAATTTACCATTCAGGACGCGCGATCTACAATTCGCATTCAATGCGCAGCCCATCGCGTCGTTTGATATAACTCAAAAATTTGATTCCCATCCGCTATGTACATTGTTGTATTACATACTATACGCGTACGTGAGCAACAGTGATGTGTCGCAGCTGCAGCGACGCGATCAATTTGTGTAAAATGCACACGAACCGTTCTCAGCATTGTCTCGAGTATACACATTTGCCTTTCATCTGTTTCTCATGTAATCGGAACGGTGCATCTGAAAATATTCTTATCTGAAAGTTTCTCTTCTTTCTTTTTCCCTCGAAGGACGCGCATTTCGTAAGGAACAGATAAGAGTTTCGAAACGTCACGCGTTTCTAAATTCTCACGACACCGGATTTCTTCCTCTTATTAAATACAAGTGTGGTAAAAATATATATGTAAGTATGAATCGCAATAAAAAAATCTGTAGCTTTGCGTTAATACTACATGACTGGGAGTGAGAGTCCCTATCTATTTACTTGAAATCCAAGTCAGATTTCAAGAACGTCACACATATAGAATTTAGAATAATATAATAAAGAAAATCGCAAGAGGCATAATCTACAGAGTGGGAATAGACCGCCCAATTAGAGCGTTTTAGTTGAATTCTGATTAAGTTCTAATTGACATTTCTATACTTCTCTACTGTCAATATTTAAAATTAATTGCAACAACCCTCCCCTCCTCTATTTGAGTAAACTTTAATAGAGTAACGGGTTAGAGAGTAACGTTCCATTTTGTTTTTTCGTCAATCTGAAACTGCCATTGATGGTTAGATACAGGCGTATGCATAATTTGATTTTGGTAGCTCCGCGGTATCACACAATTCTGAAGGAAAGAGCAACGGTAGAGACAGAAAGAGAGAGAGAGAAAGAGAGAGAGAGAAAAATAATCAGGGCAGCGTGTCTCGAAGTATTCACTTGCTCTTCGCTCTCTTCAGCTCTCCGCACTTGCTCTCTTCCGTGGCCGCATTTACGCTTTTCCGTGATCTTATGCTCGATCTTTGTATCATGCTGCTCCTCAGGGTCTCGCCGCGAATAGATGCTTTCATTGAACTTCGGAAGCTGCTGCGTTCGAAGGACCGGAAAACGGCCACTGGCGGCGCCTCCACGTCAGGCTTTTTTCTAAAAAAAAAAAGCACCCTTGAACACAAAGTGATAACAATACGCTTGCAAATTAGCAGCAAATATAATCAAAATTTTGCATTAAAACTATCTGTACCATCTGATGTGCTCTCGTTAGGCCAGTGTTTTGTTTGAAGAACTTGCTGTTCATAAAATGAGAGCAAATTGGCGCCAAAAACTGCACAAAATTTGCTAGCATAATTTAACAGCGAACAGACGGTAAAAACCGAGCAAAAATATGCACGGCACAATACAACAGCAAATTGGTCATTCAACCATGCCTATATACTTTTAAGTATTACCTTAAGTATAACATATATTTAAAGGTAGGGTATGGTGGGGCAGATTGAGACATGGGGCAGATTGAGACACTTATTAAGACACTTATCGATTATACCTTGAAAAGGGTGATCGCTAGCGGATCGATACCAGCGCCGATAAATAAGGGCCATTGTTCGCAAATTTTTTCATATTCACGTTTGTGGCCCAACATGGCGGCGCAAAACATTTTTCAATTTTGAGAATATCAAAAAGTAGGTAAAATTTATGTTTTGAACGTCACGCCTTCTTTAGTATTAGTCATAATTCTTATCATTTCAGTGAAAACTTAAGTTTTATTAAAAAGGCAGAACATTTTTGCATATTTTAGACCTTCGAGATCCGCACTTGAGTGACAAGTTATAGCGGTATTGAATAAATTTATAAATATTTGTATAGTGGGGTCGGTTGAGACAAATTTTCGTGGGGCAAGTTGAAACACCGTAATTTTTTTCCTGTCATACATTAAATAATTTAACATTATTTTTTGATAAAAATGTAAACTTATTAATGTAATTGTTGCATCCTCTTACAGGAATCATGGTCAGGAACCGAGTCAGGAAGATGACGAATGGCACATTCACACCTAGCTGATTCGATGAAGAATGCCATTAAATTAGTTAAAGATGATGGGGGATTTAAACGTCAACAGTCACTATATCACTTTAATGTTGATGTTAGATTACTTACTGTTTGCTAGTCAATGTTAAAGTCAAGGAAACATAACTTAACAAGGTAACCCACAGAAATGCCCCCTCCG
Source organism: Temnothorax ravouxi (assembly GCA_030770255.1). Lineage (NCBI taxonomy): Eukaryota > Metazoa > Arthropoda > Insecta > Hymenoptera > Formicidae > Temnothorax > Temnothorax ravouxi. Next base: position 149,117 of record JASTWP010000387.1, read on the forward strand.
ATTTTGATGAGCTTTCAGTATGTTGTTCTCTAGATGAAAATAAGGAACACGTATTTTTTTATACGTGCTCATACGCGCGTTTAGGGAGTAAAACACTCCTTTGAAAAAAATTGGCTTTTCTCTTTCGGGCTGAATATTTCCGAAATTATAAAAAATAGAAAAAATTTTTTTAATTAAAGTTGAATGATTTAAAAAGTACTTTAAAACAATGACAAAAAATTTTTATTTTGATTTTTTAATAGAAACAATAAAAAAATTAAAATAAAAAAAATTTATTTTATTATTATTCTAAAGTGCTTTTCAAACCATTCACTTTTTGTTCAAAAAAATTTTTTCTATACCTTTTATATAGTTTTGGAGGTATTCGACCCAAAGGAGAAAAACTGATTTTCTTCAAAGGGGTGTTTCATCCCCTAAACACATGTATGAGCATGTATAAAAAAATACGTGTTCCTTGTTTTCATTTAGAGAACAACATACTAAAAGATCATCAAAATCATCAGAGAGAGACACTTTCGTGGGTCTCCTTGTTAGCACATTATAAATTATAAGCAAGTCACACACATTGTCTCGTAAACGTGTCAAATAATTATTACATCACTATCTAGTTTAGGTACATATTAATAGTTTCATAGATATTAATGCATGAAGTTATGGCTGTGCTATAAAATAAGAGAAGTAAAAAGAAATTTTTTTTTATGATACTTTATGATTTTTTTATGAATATTTATGTTGACTTTTTTTGTGCAGAATTCTTAGACAAACAACTTCCATTGGAAACATTTTTTTGTATTTCTATCCGTTTTCCAGAAATTCGGCAAAAACTTTTTTTAAGGGTAGTTTTACCCTTTTAAAAAATTAAACAACAGGAATGGAAGAGATGAATTTTTAGTACAGTGATCAGAGAATCATTTGGACTAATTTTATTCAAAATACCACTATTATCAAAGAAGAATTTAACTTCCTTTTTGTGTCTATTGTACTTGGACAATATTGGGAATTTGGCCACTTTGACCCCCCGTATTTCCAAAACTAGCCCTATGCTCAACTTTAAATTTTTTAGATTAATGTTCCATTATTATATAGCATCATTTGGCATACAATTCAATTCGAATTTCGAGGGCCACCAAAATAGGCTAAAAACGTGCGATTTTGGGGCCACTCTTTGTTGCAGACGCTTGAAATATATGATCTTTTTAGATTTGGTTAACTAGGAATATACGAATACGATATCTCTCAGGAAATAATATGCGCTACTTTTTTCTTAAAAAATTATATTTGGTAAGGAGAAATTAAGAAATAAGAAATATATTCAATTTGAAATAAACATTTAAAAAAAATTGGAAAGAAGATATTTTTTGAAGTATAATATCTATAACTAATATAGATATTATACATATATAATTAAGATAATTATTTTTAACGCGATTATTTTATCGAAGGAGAAAAGTGCCGGGTATTGTAAAAGTTTTAACAAAATAATGTGAAAGAGAATCATCTTCGTCACTTACTTCGAGAGACATGGCATGTCCCATAGCTTCTGATTCTTTCCGAAATCTTCACCGTCCTGCAAGGTCTGCGGCAGATCCTTATCGAGTGTCTCCGGTAACAGAAGTGTCAAAAGACCACCCAGAATGCCCATGACGCCGAGAACTAGTAGTGGCAAAATGGGCGAGACAGTGTCCAGGTAAACGACAAAGGGTGCAAGGATGCTGGCTACGTATCCCATTATATGGATCAAGGCAACCCCTTGAGCCCTTACAACTGTCGGCAACACTTCGGCCGCATACTGAAGACCGATGTTATATGAGATGTTGACCCAGAATCTACCGACGATCGCCAGGGTAGCCGAATAAATATCTGAAACGGAAATCAGAATAAAAACTGTAATTTTCCACAGCTAGTCTGTAATTTTAATCTTTACTTTTAATTATTTTTTTTTAAGTAGTCTATCACCGTCCATTGCCGTTTGCAATGAGATTTTTGAAACTGTCTTTTTATAGAGCACTATGATATCCATGCGAGATAAGGGATCAAACCCGCGACTTGCTACAGTCGCGACTTATGGGTCGATCATTTTCGCTCTGAGCTATGTGTCATCTCAATCTTCCATTTTAATCTTTAATTTTAATCTTTAATTGAAATGTATAATTTATATAATCTTTAATTGTTTACATTTACATTTCTTAATTTTAAAATTTCCAAAATTTTTTATAACTTTGTTCTATTTTATGAGTTTCTTGGAACGCTATTATTTCGGGCGTTTTAATAATCTATTAGGTAAAAAGAGAGAGAGAGAGAGAGAGGAGAGAGAGAGAGAGAGAGAAATAACTCACTGTTTGAAATCGCGCTTGCCCAAATGCTGAAAATTCCGGATATTACCATGGTACCGCAGGCCAACCATCGTCTACCCCATCGATCGAGAACGAGGGTGAGGAACGTGTCGGCGGGTAGTTCGGTAAACGCCGCTATGGTAAACGTTACAAAGACGTCGAGCCCGAGATTATTCACGTTTCTTACATGGCCATCGAATACCAGCGATATCACCATCCTACATTGCGGGACATAATCGGTACATGTAGATAAAGAACAACCTTACCTTCTTATTCTTTATAGTCACATCGAATAATGAATATCTTTTATTCAATGTTACATACATTTTCTCTTATAAACTATAATACTGAAATGTCTGTTGAACGCTATTTATTAAAGCATTTCCAACTTAGCAGCCTCAGAATCTATTGAAATTGAAGAAGCATTTTTTATTATGTGGATAATTTACCAGATAATAATGAGGAGAATCGTAACATTTCGCAAACGTGGACTCTTAAATAGATCCACCACGGAGTAAGTCTTATCCGCCTCTTGCTCTTTGCATACTCTGGTGCAGGTTTCCTGTTACATCAACAAAAGCAGTCATTTACAACGTGAATTTTTCTCGATGAGTTTGACGTAATTTTTTTCTCCTCACAAAAAAGAGCCCAGACAGCATGCATATACAAAATATCGTAAAGATATCTTTTAGACATGCATGGCATGCTGTCTGGGAGCAACGATCCTTACGCGGAACTGTTGATAGACGTTTTCAGGGACTTTCGTGCCGTTCATGCGTTCGAATTTACCCAAGATCCCAATGGCTTTCTCCACTTGGCCCTGACTGACAAGCCACCTCGCGCTTTCTGGTACCAACCAGGGTGCCGCCACCGCCAGAGCCAGAGGGACGGATATCGTAATGCAAGTCAGCCTCCAGTTGGCTAGGAAGTACGCGATCCAAGGTAAGATGCAGGCGGCGAACGTGAAGAAGAGTGCTATCGACATGTTCGCCACGAAAGTGCGCCATTTTGGTCCCACGTATTCCAGTACTGAAGAAGAAAAGATTAGATATTTAAGAAGAATTTATCTAGAACGCCGCGTTCGACCTGCGAAGCGCTAACTCTGATCTCGAAATCGAAGATGTACCGCACAAATTATTAAAAAAAAACATGCGACGCACATCATGCTTAGTAAAATCTGCATTTAAATCACTGTATATATTAATAATGTTTTTTTACGTAACAATTTACTTTTTAAATAAAAGTCATCTTGAACGCTTTCTCGCGAACAGTCGGACAGTTGCTTCTCTAATCTCGGGATAGATTTTATGATTAAATTATTATTATGCTGCGAATGGTATCCTTTGCCCTGACCTTGCGCGAGCCGTCCAGGATGAAACCCGGAGAATGCATCGAGAAACCTGCCTATCTCTCGCTTCTTGTAATTTAGATAATACTTGGTTGTTAGCGCAAGGAAGCTTAATAGTTAACGCAAACTTCTCGTTATACTTGTAGCCGACAAACGTGACCTCCTATCATCCTCGTCATGAAACAGCTTGAACATTAAACCACGAAATGTGTTTCCTGTTTGCTAAGAGGATAACGCATTATTGTTGACTTACATTATCTTAATTAGATCGACGAGCGGTAATTTTTTTCAAATGCACTATCTTCACGCTACCATCCATCTGTGAAGCGTAAAATTATCAGTGAACTGATCTATGCGTGTTTAGCGACAGTCGCAAGGCTACGAGATTCAATATAAACCGATTTGCAGATTTGAGTAATAATAGTGATGACTTTTGTAGTCAAAGTAAAGACGTATATTAATATTCAAGACTTCTGAAAGCTCGAATCTCCTCTCTTATTACGAACAAGCTGATATGATTTACGGAAGCTGAATTACAAATGTTCGTGCCGTCAAATTAATCATTAGGTATCAAGTTTATTTTTTATAAACAAAATTGTTCGCGTGACTATATTGTGAAACCTGTGTCGACTTGCACACTTTTCGCGACGACAGCTTGCAATGTAAAACGCGTAAGGAATTCGGCAGGAATCACGAATCGAGCGATTTCACGATCTCCTTCGTCCTTTAAAAAAGCAAATTGATATCAAACTTCCCATAACGAATACATTTCTCGAGAAACAATGAGACACGATTGACTTAATGCTTCTTTTACGGATAACGGCACGTGCCTCTGACATTGGTTACGCTTCCACCGACCGACGAGATCGGCGAAACGGAACTGACAAAACGCGCGAGTGCAATAACCGTGACTTACGTACGTGAGTCAAACCGGGCGAGCTTGACCTGGTAGCTGAATCCGGCGATCGTAATCGGCCGTGACTCCACAGGCGCTCAGAGATCGATTCGGGCAGACCGACAATCACTCGGGCCGGATTGCCAGGTCTATCGCCAAGGCCAGGCGGCGATAATCGGGCGCGAGATAATTGCGCAAGAAAGGACAAGAAAGGCAAAGAGAATTGTATCACCCTTTTTACAGCAAGATCGATTTAGAATGTATGTAAACGTATGTAATTGTCTGCAAATCAGTCATATCCCAGAACTCTTGTGAAAACATTTAATCATGTCACGATTTAACCAGCTTAATTACAATTGCGCTGAAATAACGACGATTGTAGCGCGATAGCTGATGGGGTTAAGGTTGGACGTAACGCTTTAGTGACTACAAGGAGATGCGTTTCTAGCGCACGGCATTGTTTCACGTTCAAATTGGGATAACCATTCACGTACGTGGGAAGAACGCCTATACGAGAAAAAACGCGCGAGCGGAATTTCTCATTAATCGCTAATTAATAATAAGCGCGGTGGAAAGGAAAACTGATCACGATCGATTCCAGTCTGGAATCCCACCGATCTTGTTTGACGGCAACGTGCCAGTACGTCGCTAAAAATCATCTACATACACTTAGTTGTAGGTTGTAGGTTTCAATAGGCGGCCAAGGGTTCGAGACTCGATGCGACGATTGTGTCTTGGCATGCAGTAATTAAGCGAATGATATATTGCAAATAAAAAGTAATTTATTGATTCTTAATTATTAGTATACATAAGCAATTAGTCTACATAGTTAAGTAGGTAATATAGTCGTAAAAGTTAATCGCGGAATTTAGCAAATCAGGTCTTCAGATCGGCTCGGAAATATTAATTGGGTTTGTTTCTTTGACACAAGGTCATTACCATTTCTATTATTCGCAAATATGATTCACCGTCTTAATAATTAACGAAAAATCATGACTATTAGCCTTTAATCGTGCGTCACGCGTGTCCTGTTGCGACAAGCGCGGTTTCTGCGATTTCTTCCGTCTCCGGCTGGGGTCACAAATTACATAAAAGGATTGATGACGCTTATCATCAACAAGCAAGCAATTATCGCGTCGGAAAAAAATAAAAATCTCCATGGTTAACGTGTGATAGATTAAATTGAAAAAGCACCGCTTGGCTTTATAAAAATGTCTAAATTCTGCGACGTTTAAAATCTTCGTTTCTAGGAGAGTTGAGTGCACGAAGATCTCGCGACACATACGTACCCAGTATGTACATCATGGTGAAACAGTTGTCGAAGGCGAAGCCGACGAAGAACCGGCACAGCGCGAACTCCCAGAAACTTCCGGCCAAAACGGTCGCGACGCCCGCTAGAAAGCCAGTGACATTTGCGCCGACCAGCGCCGGTATTCTGCCGTATCTGTCGGCGATCCATCCGAAGATCAGGCCGCCGAAGATCGCGCCGATGAAGAAAATGCTCTGAGCGGTCGTCGGCAGCGCGCTGTGTTCGCACACCCATCCCAACTGCAATGAATAATTTTTGAGCGTCGACGCCGGGAAGTAAATAATTCGATCTATGATCATAGATCGAATTATTTACTTCCCGGCGTCGACGCTCAAAAATGAATTCTGTTATTCGGAGATGTAAGACAGCAGGCGTCGACAAATTATAGGTCCCAGCTGCCTGTTTTTGTACAATATTATTATTTATTAATATTATAATGTTACAATTATTAGGATTATATGTATTATTATTATTGTTGATGTTGTTGTTGTTGTTGTTGTTGTTGTTGTTGTATCATAATATAATTATATATTTATTGACGAGTGTTCCCTTTTTTGTCGATGACAGTTTATCTCAACATATTCCGTTCGTGAGTGACATGCATATTGATGTATATGAGTTATGCGAGCAATAAATCCAGCGCATGCCTACAAAATCAACACCGTACCCTCATTTCAACATCTAAGAAATATTGCTGCGCAAATGACTCTTTCTGTTCAAACAAGCACTATACATTTTAATTATATAAATATCGAGAAAAAATATCAAAGAAGGTCGAAATGTCTAGTTTTTTTTACATTTTTTAATATTGTATATTTTATCAATGGAGAAATTTGTTTTTTTTTATACATATACGTATAAAGAGAGTACTCTCGATTTTGCCTCTTGGCTGGCAAATAAGCCTAAACATATCTCCTTAGTTCGTTTTCGCGCTTGGAAGCAGGTGTCCAACGTGCAAAGATCTACGCAAGAGGAACCGGGTATACGTTCTCTGGAAGATAAAAGCCGATTGCTTTTAAACCTGCACCGGCAGTGCGATCTCATTTCTAGGCAACGCGGGAATCCGTCCAACAAACGCGAGGAATTGCTTAATTCCGCGGCGCAATCGCGCGTGTAAATTGTATCTCTTTATATATTCTCTCGATCCGTCCTTGCTGCGCGAATACACACGTGCCGCAAGTTCGCGTGACAGCGTGACGCAAACATCTGTTGCACGTCGGCGATATGCGTGCCAAGTATACGGCTGTCTTTTAGCTGTCGAACGGCTGATGAATGCTCGTTACATCGTATATTTAACTCCATTACCCGTTCGCTACCAGTGCTACCATGTTGCTACGCGCTCGAGCCACCTTGAAATATCTAATTCGCGCAACAAGCAAACAAGCGTTTTTGACGCTTAACGAAAGGATCGTCGCTCCCTGAGAAGAGAGTGTGGTTCTTCCGTCATGATTCTTATCCCACACAATCCTCATTCTCCGCTGCTTTCTCCTTTTCCTCTTACCTCAGTCGCCACGGTCTCGTAGGGGATGTCAGTAAAATTGAACTCCCAACCGTGCGAGCAACCTTTCGTCGGCCAGTTCGGATCCGCCTCTCTGATCCTGTTCAATAGAAGTTCCGTGTAATTCACATCGTACATGGTGCATTTGGAATAGCCATCCTCGCCGACTGGTATCGCCAGGGCGATTCTGAAAAATCGAATGACAAAATAAAAATACCATTCGAGGGCAGAAATCAACGCAGATGTGGAAAGTTCTGGTAAAAGACGGTCGATATAATAAGAAAGTATCCAGTAAATGTCAAGCATTGACCCAACAAAATGTCAGAAGGGACTATCCTGACAGGAAATCGAAAACGATTATAAGCCGGCAGTAATTATAATTATAATATATTATCGCGTATAAAGGTCCCCAATTATTATCGAGTGCGTGCATACCTTCGGTTAATAAAACGCATGCAATCTGACCTTTAGGCGAGAGTTGCACGAACGAATGGACGCATTCGACATCGATTGCAATGCACGTACAACATTTTTCATCCTTGATAAATATTCTTGCGCGAGCATCTCTCTAGCATTCTGCACGAGTTAGTAACTGGCCGCGCAAAAATATTAAAGTTACGACATTGGATAGTAAATCTGCAAATATACGCGCTAAGAGGCATATATTATTGAGAAAAAAAATTACACAGTTAAAGTCATTGCGTATCAACATATTCTGTTTGAAAACCCTTATAATAGTTTTTTATTTCAGGTTAAATGTCGTAAGATAATTTTTTTACATACAAAAGCTTCTATAAGATCAACAAATATCAATTTTTGTGCCATTTAGAATTTATTTTATTAAAAATACAGAAGCTCGTTGAATGTAAATACCAAATTTGAGAATTAAGAGACCAAACTCGAGCAATTAAAGGGTGTTATAATTTATATTTATAATTATAAAAAATATTTGATAACTAATTATCCAAAGATCAATAACACATGTGATATTGATATACAGA
>JASTWP010000388.1:0-127500 GCA_030770255.1 Temnothorax ravouxi
CAGACAGACATACAGACAGACGGTCAGGTTCTTATAATAATTCTATTTCAAGAAAATCGGTTATAAATAGAGAGTTCGATCTTGTTTTATCATAAATGGGACTTCTTAAGCTTTAAAATGAGATGTTATTCATTACTCTACGATTATTAGTTTCGAAGATTTAAACGTTCAAAGTGAGACATGTTTTCGTTGAATCTACAAGAAATTTTGCGAAACTTTAAAACGCTACTATAACAAAACGGAAAGAAATAGAGAGTTCGATCAAGATTTATCATAAATGGGACTTCTTAAGCTTTAAAATGAGATGTCATTCATTACTCTACGATTATTAGTTTCGAAGATCTAAACGTTCAAAGTGTGACATATTTTCGTTGCATCGTCGCATCCGTGGGTACCCCCCATACCGCGGAGAAAGACGTAGTTCTACGTCAAAAAAATATTTTGTACAAATATTTTGTTAAGCCAATCAAATCATCCGCTTGGCAACATACAATCATCCGGTTTTGTTAAGGTAAACGTCCCGATTGCCGGACATGTACCTATATCCGGACACCTTTATTATTTATACGTATAACGCGAATTAAAATCAAAGATAAAAGTATTTTTTCTTGTAGTTTGAAACTTCAGTTATAATAGCCAAACGTTTATTTTCATAAATTTATCTTTTTTTAAAGGTATCCAGGTATGTGTCCAGACAGATATGTGTCCAGGTATTGGTACATTTCGTCTGCTTAAGTGTCCGGGTATTGGTACCTTTACCTTAAATCAACAAAATTTTTTTTGAAAAAAATAATTATTTTTCTCAGTGTAGTAACACTGTCAAAACGAGACTACAGTGGATCGAAAGCTACATTTATACTCTACTTTCAGTTAACATTTCAAGTCGATAACATTAACTTGTGATTCTACAATTATTTGTTTTGTAAAGAGGAATACAAGAAAATCGAGCAGCGTTAAGGTGCCAATTCATGAGACGCTGAAAATGAGCGTCAACAAAGTGAACGTGGTGGTTTTGCTTTGACGAAGAAATGAAGTTGAATTTGTTTAAGGATGTTTTATATAGTTAGGCAAAATGTAACGAAGTTGATGAAAATTTAATATCATATTCTGTATACTCTTTCAAAGTTTGGGGTCAAATTTCAAATCGATTCACAATTTAGATAAAAAGTTATCAATTCTTAAAAATCCGTTTTACAAAGGGTTTTACAGAGAAAAGTGTAAACATTAAAAAATGTAACCAATATAATAATATTTTACACACAAGCAGATCATCAACAAACAAAAATATAGCAACAAAATTTGAAACGATTTACAATTTTTTTTGAAAATTTAAAAAAAAAATAGTAGTAACAGTTATTTACATTCACTAAATTTACGTCTTTTACATTCTATTAGATGTTTCGTAACTATTTATATACATTTTTTTGTCTTTGGATCTCTGGAGAATTAATATCAGAGTTTTTAATATTTCCTGCATACTTTTGGTTGGGACTGTGCCTATAAAACATTCTTAATATTCAGCGTCGTCGCTGAATCGTCGTTAATCGTCCCAGTACTAGTCCAAGAGCCGGCTGCACAAGACCCTCCCTCATCATCGAACATCCGGCTGAATTTTATTCGAATAGATAGCTTTTTTAGTGGTTAACCCTGTGCCGGGTTTGATATGCCCTGAAACTTGACCAAAGTGTTAAAAAAAGGGCCACTTCCGGTATGATTTTTTGAGATAAAACCCCTTTAAAGAACATCCGGCTGAAACTTGTGCCAATCGATTCAGGATGTCAAGCACTTTGATAAAAAAATATGCTGCCACCCTCCACCTTGACAGGAACCATGGCAGCAACGCAGCAACCCTTAAACGTGACATATTTTTGTACCGTACCTTCCTCACAGAACATCCGATTTTTTTTTTTTAAATGTAGCTCGAACATTACTGAACATAAAAAAACAATGTTGTCATCGCTGGCCTTGACCAAAAATTTTTGTGCCACCCGTAAGTCGCGCGACTTTTGGCTGCCAATTTGTAACGGGTCAATACTTCCCTCACAGAACATACGGATAATCTCTTGTCATGTATTTAAATAGAAAATAAGACAATTTTTGACGAGAACGATCTTAAGAACCGACTATGAATACCGTCCATACTAGCGCGAAAATTCTCATCGAATATTTTGTGGAAAAAATAGTTTGTGATAAATAAGCTGCGCATACATTGGTAGAGGTATGGAATGAAACAAGGTAAGTTTATATAACAATTACGTATTTTTATTTCTTTATTCTTAGTCTTATTTTTTTGTATTTAAAATTTTAAAAGTGGATATAAAACGTAAATATAAATGGAATAAATTACTTTTACTTCGCCAGTTAAATGATAAACAAACAATTCTTCGCACTATTTAGATTTATGCGATGTGGCTAGATGCTACAAGCGAGACCTGCGAATTCAAGTCAGAAGAATGTGGATGGATTGTCGTTAACGATAAACTTACGCCACTATGGTTCCACGAAGATCCAACTCCATTAAGAGTTGAATTTTCATATAAAGCATAGAGCATAATGCTAGTGACGACGAGGACTATACTGTCGATAGTTCCAACAGCAATAGCGATTAAAAAAATTTTCGTGATTTATATTTATGTTTTATATCTTACTTTTAAGATTTTAAATACAAAACAGGGTGCAAGTAGAAACTTGTACATTGCTTCCTCATATTTTTTAAGTAAGCAAGTAGAAACCTGCATTGCTTCCTCTATTTTAAGCCATAATTATTTATATTTATTTATTTTGGCTTTCTCATAGAGGAAGCAATCAAAATTATGGACCTTTAACCGCATATAAAGCTGAATCTAATCAACCAAATGTTAAAAAATTATACATGAAATTGGGGTAAAAAAGACTGAAAAATATAATAAAATTAGAAATAGATCGATATCTCCAAATTTGTGGAAGTTAAAGCATAAACAAACAATTCTGCAAAAATTCAAAATTTTATTTTAAAAAAACCCCTTAATTATTAGCAATTTTTATTAATTCTATTATATTCTTCAGTTCTTTCTACCCCTATTTCATATATAATTCGTTAAGATTTGGTTGATTAGTTCTAGAGTAAAAAAATTAAATTTCTATAACTTCAGAACTAATTAACCAAATCTTAACGAATTGTATATGAAATAGGGGTAGAATTTTCCGGGGAGTGCTATAGAGTGTGTATTTTTTCGGTACCGATGTTCTGGAAACCGATTTTTTTAATTTTTCTAATTCTTATACGGGTAAAAGAATTAAAAAAAACGGTTTCCAGAACATCGGTAACGAAGAACTATACACTCTATAGCACTCACCGGAAAATTCTACCCCTATTTCATATACAATTCGTTAAGATTTGGTTAATTAGTTCTAGAGTTATACTGTGTATAATGTGTGTGTGTATGTGCCAAATTTACCGAAATTTCTATAACTCCAGAACTAATTAACTAAATCTTAACGAATTGTATATGAGATAGGGGTAGAATTTTCCGGTGAGTGCTATAAAATGTATAGTTCTTCGTTACCGATGTTCTGGAAACCGTTTTTTTTAATTCTTTTACCCGTAAGAATTAGAAAAATTAAAAAAATTGGTTTTCAGAACATCGGTAACAAAAAAATACACACTCTATAGTACTTTCCGGAAAATTCTACCCCTATTTCATATACAAATCGTTAAGATTTGGTTAATTAGTTCTGGAGTTATAGAAATTTCGGTAAATTTGGCACATACACACACACATACATACATACATTTTTTAAAATTGCAATTTTTCGAAGTTTTAGAACATTCTGAACACGCGTTCAGAAAAACAGGAAAAAAAATTTTTTTTAGGAAAACAGCTTCCACTATGAGGAAGCAAAAATAAGAATAAAGATAAAAGAAATAAAAATACGTGAATGTTATATGAACTTACCTTGTTTCATTCCATACCTCTACCAATGTACGCGCAGCTTGTTTATCACAAACTATTTTTTCCACAAAATATTCGATGGGAATTTTCGCGCTAGTATGGACGGTATTCATAGTCGGTTCTTAAGATCGTTCTCGTCAAAAATGGTCTTATTTTCTATTTAAATACATGGCAAGAGATTACCCGTATGTTCTGTGAGGGAAATATTGACCCGTTGCAAATTGGCAGCCAAAAGTCGCGCGACTTACGGGTGGCACAAAAATTTTTGGTCAAGGCCAGCGATGGCAGCATTGTTTTTTTATGTTCAGTAATGTTCGAGCTACATTTCCAAAAAAAAATCGTATGTTCTGTGAAGGAAGTATTGACCCGTTACAAATTGGCAGCTAAAAGTCGCGCGACTTACGGGTGGCACAAAACTTTTTGGTCAAGTCCAGCGATGGCAGCATTGTTTTTTTATGTTCAGGAATGTTCAAGCTACATTTCAAAAAAAAAAATCGGATGTTCTGTGAGGGAGGTACGGTACGATAATATGTCACGTTTAAAGGTTGCTGCCATGGTTTCTGTCAAGGTGGGGGGTGGCAGCATATTTTTTTATCAAAGTGCTTGACATCCTGAATCGATTGGCACAAGTTTCAACCGGATGTTCTTTAAAAGGGTTTTATCTCAAAAAATCATACCGGAAGTGGCCCTTTTTTTAACACTTTGGTCAAGTTTCAGGGCATATAAAACCCGGCACAGGGTTAACCACTAAAAAAGCTATTTATTCAAATAAAATTTAGCCGGATGTTCGATGAGGGAAGGTTTTGTGCAGCCGGCTCTCCTACTATACAATCAAACATAGACTTTGAAATACGTAAAATATTAATTATTTTCAAGTAATATCTTCAAGTAATAATATTTTATGGATATACATATATATAAATAAAAGATATTATTTCTGAAGATTTTTGCTTGCTGAAAATGAGCGTCGAGCGTCAACGTGAAAAGGCATCTTTATGCGAAGTTTGACATAGCAAGTTCTGTGTCAAATTTCAGGATAACGTGACAGAGAAACATTTGAGAAGTTGACAGCGAGAATGATTTGTGATCAATTAAATTAATTTAAATCACCAAATTGTTTATGTCATTGTTGGTCCAGAACGGGATTCATCTTTATAACTTCACCGTCATCTAAAAATGACTTATGCCCGGTATAGAGTTTGATCTCTGTAAGTCTGTTTCAACTTCTTAAATGTTCCCATCGCATTGTCCCTGGAGTTTGACATAGAATTTGGTCACATAACGCTGCTCGATAATCGATCTTATGGCGTCACCCAAACATACTGTTATACAAATGATTGTAGAATCACAAGTGTTAATGTTATCAACTTTAAAATTTTAATTAAAAGTAGAGTATGAATGTAGCTTTCGATCCACTGCAGTCTTGTTTTGACAGTGTTACCAGTTGTTGAGAAAATAATTCAGTTTCATTATACTTTTTAAACAGACTACGTGTATATAAACTGTAAACCATCATCAAACAGCGCTGGGTAAAACTAGTATAGATAGTGTACGTCCTTATCTTATCTTGCAAAAATAAATACAAGAATTATCTTATATTTTGCAACACAACTTTATGATACATGGTTGAATATGGCGCAATATAAGCTTTAATATAATTTTATAACTTAAAAATTTTTTTATAATATTAAAAAACAATAACAAGTGTTGAGGGCATTTTTGAATAATTAAGATACACTATTGTAAAATACATTTAAAATGATGAAATTTTTGTTTATAAGCTATTTTTTCATACCTCTTCTCGTTTCGATGACATTTACTTAGAAATGCAAAAATCGATTTTCTTTAAGGGGATGCTGGAGCCGTCTGTTTTACCGGCATTTTTGTCGGCACGTAGCGTCGTATTAATTTGACAGAATTAAAAATCCTTCTCCAGAATTGCAGTACATACATTAATGATTCGGGGAAACTCCGGTTTCATATAGAAAACGAGAAAAAATTACGGAAGTACAGATTTCCTTATCCTACTTTTATCCCAATATGGCGTCTCGAGTTACGGCGAGCTGTCAGCTCGTCACAAGATGTATTTCATATAAAAGATATATCATTGGTACGAACGCGAAAACAAGTTCCCCTGAATTGCATAACAAGAAAAACATCGATAAACCCTCCAAATCAAGATTTGGAAGCGTAATATAAAAGTATAATGTCGATGTGCATTGTGCGTATGTGTGCGTGCAATGTAGCGTGCTATCCTTGTCTATATCTTTGTCTATACAAGGACAAATATAGTCGATAACATAGAAAATGGTAATTTTGTCGGTTATTCGCTCCGTGCGTTTCAGGTCGCGCCATCTACCGCTATCGCCATGCAAATAAAAGTGAAAACAACGAGATATATTCACAGGCAGTTTGCAAAAAAAAATATAAAAAACAACTTTAACGTGTGATTATTACCAAAGCTTCTTGTGCAATAGATGCAGTGTATTTTTTTACATTTTACTGTTAATAATTTCGGAAAGTAAAAATTGCTATACGCGCGCAATCTATGATTGTTACTATATAATTGGAGGTTAAATGCACAGCGGTATTTATGTCACTTTAATTACTGAAACTCTTATTTTTTATATCAAAAAACAATAAATAATAACTACTGCTAATTAAATATTGCTCTTAACTGATTTCAACGTGGCGAGAATGTTTTGCTCTTGCGTTTCAATACGTCATGCCGCGTTTTTCGTCCACGCGATACACGTGCCCCGTTGCGAACACGCGGAACGAAAGGGGCCGCTTCGGCCGCGGCCGTCATTTCGTCTGTATGTATGTATGTGTGTGTGTATGTGTGTATGTGTGGGTATGTGCCAAATTTACCGAAATTTCTATAACTCCAGAACTGATCAACCAAATCTTAACGAATTATATATGAAATAGGAGTAGAAAAAGCTGAAAAATATAATTAAATTAATAAAAATTGCTAATAATCAAGGGGTTCTTTTTTTTTTAATGTTAATGCTCTAACTTCTGTAATTTTTTATATATCGGAGTGCATTTTTTTTAATCCATAGAGTATCATGTAAGAAAGGTTGGGATTGAATTTGGCAATGATCCACTCTTAAAAAAGGCGTGTTAAGTGTTAAGTCGATAGTCGAGTTTATTGTTGCCTTTTTACCGCGATGCCGATTGGTTCTCTTGCTGCCCTTACTTCATTTGCAGATGTCATTGTATATTTTGACAGTTGTGTGTGTCAAGGGTTAATAGTGTAATAGTAATAGCATGATGTTAAAGCTAAATAGCGCGCGCGAAGCGCGCGTCTGTAATGTCTAGTGATTGATAAAAAAGCGGTTGCTTTTTAATAAAATTTTGAATTTTTGTAGAAATGTTTATGCTTTAACTTCCGCAAATTTGAAGATATCGATCTATTTCTAATTTTATTATATTTTTCAGTCTTTTCTACCCCTACTTCATATATAATTTTTTAAGATTTGGTTGATTAGATCCAGCTTTTTAATAATAATAAGCCTAATTGAATAGGAAAATATTCCACCCTGAGTTCGCACTATTCTCTCACCCGAGCGCTTTCGTATAGCTCGTAGCTATCCCCCCCAACCAAACGCACAGAGCGAATACAGACGGCTCCAGCATCATTTTAATACTCTACATATATAATTATACAAAGTTTGACATTGTTTCATTAAAAAAACGATGTTTTAGGTCAAAAAATACTCTTTTACATAGAATAAGGAATACATTATTATTTTCTGATGTTATATTCAATCTCACTGCTTTGGGAGGCAAACAGAGAGAAGATACAAATTTGGTGTATTCTCTTACTGATGAGGTATATGGTGATTATATTTGTTAACATTCTGAATTATTTTACCCATTATGTAATTTATTATTATACAGATGATACAGCAGCGCATACGTAAACTAAATAATCCGGATATACTCGAGGATGAAAATAATCAAATTCGTAAGTTTATCACCATTTTACATAAAATATGATCTTTATGAAAATGCAGCGTTTGCAAAATGACAGCAAAATTAAATGCTCGAAACTGTCCTTAAAGCAATATTAAAATGCTATTTTTTACTTTATACATCGTACGTGTAAGAAATCGTTTCTTCCTAAATTTAATTTTAATTTTTAAGTAGGGAGTATACAATTTAATCTTAAAGTTTACTAACACAAGATTATAAATAAGTAATAAACATTTTAATTCATATTCATACTTTTCGTTATATAATATAGATAGAACGTTCTTCGATATCCTGATGGAAGCATCTCCCAAAGAAAATTTCGCGTCAGAGCACATTCGCGATATTGTAATAACGATGCTATTAACGGTACGTACAATATTTCATGATATATTTATAAATAAATAAATATTAAAATAGTTATGTACCCATAGGCCAGTGACTCAATCAGTATTGCGATGAATTTTGTTATCTTCATGTTAGCAAATTTCCCAAAAGTACAAGTATGTATGTTTATTCCAAGACAATTAAATTTACTAATTAAATAAACGAAGCGTTGTAAACTAATAATTTTAAAATATAAAAGATAATTAAATAATAATCAAAACAACATTTTTTAATTATATTTATTATTTTATTATAACATTTATTATATCACGTTTGTTGTGATAATGTGTATCACCGTTTTGAATGAATCATTATATTATTATGGGTTTGTTGTTAACCTAATTTAACTTGTAATTGTATAAATATTTATAAAAATATCTAAGCTTATAAAGGAATTAAGTTAATTAACATTAGCCTTATATAAAACGTATATTTAACAATTTTTTATATGTTTGTATTTGCAATATGCATAATATTTTATTAAGATTAAATATTTTAACAGAATTATGCAAATATCTAGATTAGCATATTAATAGCAACACTTCGTTTATGACTAGAATAAAATCCAAATGCAATTGATAAAAAGTTTATTAAATATTATTTGCATTTATGTAAATGAATATTTCACGTCATAAAGGAAAAAGTACTCGAAGAACTATTGGAAATTTATGGTACAGAAACGATAAAATCTGTACCAATTAAATATGACGATTTACAAAAGATGCATTATTTGGACCGAGTTATTAAGGAAACAATGCGGATTTTCCCTGTTGTTCCTATAATTGGAAGACAAGCCAAAGAAGATTTAAAAATAAGTTTGTACATACATTTTTTATAAATAAGCAAATGTATATCTATTGTTAACTTCTCTTCATAAATAAATTAAAAATAATAAGAAAATTGAGAGATACAGATGTCAAAACATCAATCTTCATTTAACTATCATTTGATTTTATATGAGAAACTGTGTTTAAATATTTTTCTGTTACTAAGATATTTATTTTGATATTTAAAAAATTGCAAAATTACAAATGACATTATTCTTATTTTACTAATTGTAAGATTAAAAAATAATAAAATATAGACATTCAAATATTCTATATGAAATATCGCTTTGTCAGTTTTATATAACATATCCATTATATAATAACAATTTGAAGTTGTACTATTTAACATTATTAAGTTTCTATTGTAATAATTTTGGTAATAAAAAGTACATATTTTAGGAGAAGTTATTTTACCAAAAGGAACAAATATTTTCATACCAATTATTAAAATGCACCGAAACGAAAAATATTGGCCGAATCCATTAATGTTCGACCCGGACAGATTTCTTCCAGAAAGAATAAAAAATCAATCGTATTATTACATAGGTTTTAGTGATGGACCAAGGAATTGCATAGGTATAGTCTTCAATAAATCACAAAGTATTACGATAAAATTGATTTACATATAATTACAAATTTGCAGGTATGAAATACGCAATGATGTCTATGAAAGTTGTCTTAGCAACATTGGCACGAACATTCGTATTCAAAGTAAATAAAAGAGTTAAGATTCATGAAATAAAATTGAAGTTTAGCACGACAATATCTACAGAGAAGCCTTTAAAAGTCAAACTTGAGAAGCGGTATTTCCAATAAAATAATGTAAGTATATGTATGTAAAGATTATGTTAAATATAAGAGATTATATTATTATATAATATTCTGCGCACGCGCGCGTATATATTATGTTGATGCATACAATTGGGTGCGTTCGGGGAGCTCGCTAACGCGCTACCAACGCTAACGCTTAACTCCGTTCATGGAGCCATGATAGCGCTAGCGAATGCGAGCTCCATGAACAGCAGTAGCGTTACTAGCGTAGCGTTTCGTAGACCCCTGCGCCGCCAAATTTGAAAAGCTGAGTTAATAGATGCTGCTGTATCAATTTTACTTATTTTTTAATATTTTTAGGGCAGAAGTTTAGAGTAGTATGTGTGTAAATGAATACGATTCATTCGTAGTAAAACAACTTAAAGAAACTATTTTATGAAACTCATGTTTGCAAAGCACTTCTGGATCCGACTCTTCAAAGTGTTAGAGGTGTTGCTGAATATCTCGCAGACAAGCAGCAATCTAGGCTCCTGAGGAATTTTTAATATATATGATCCACAAAATGGTTCCCTTGAATATTAGAAATAAACAGGTTAGATTATTTTTATATTTTATTTATTAACATTAAGCGACGTTTTAGATTAGATCATATTTTAACAAATATTTTTATTTTAGTAAAACTTATTGTTCAGTTGAGTAACATTGTTTTTATATAAAATAAGAAATATTCGGTTCCATTTGATTATATACTGTATAAAATTAATTTATACTTTTAATACAATAAAAAAAAATTAGTGTAAATGGATTTTGTTCATTAAGCTAATATATAACTTTTATTACAGTTTTTATAAACTATATATCTAAGCAATACCTAGTCTAGGTAATTTACAGTATCTAGATTTACAAAATCTAGACTTAATATTGTAATTAAAGCTATTGTAATTAATACTAATTTTAACTATATACAATAACCGGTTGATTGCGTTTTAACAATATTTCTCTATATATGGTTTTGTATTATAACAGTGCTTTATTATGCGATTTCTCATTATTAATTATTACTTTTTAATTTATCGAAGTAATGTGTCAATCCAAAATTGATGGGGCCTATCGTAATTGTAATGCAGTAAACTCAGTTAAAAAAACTTCTTGCTTTTGTCGTATTAATCGCTCGTGTTTTAGTAACTGCTCATGTAGTAATATAATCATTTTCCGTGAATTTATCCACAATTGCCGTAAGATTCAATTAATATTCAAATTCTAAGGAATATTATCTACAAGGCCGATGACAATTAATAATGATTCAAACGATATATATATATATATATATTGTATGTATATACTATATATATATATATATATAAATTGACATATTATTTCAACGATTGTGTGAATTATTTCTATATTGATATTCTTGTGTTTAATTCGATTTATGTCGATGTTTTGAACAATCCTTTCTTTCACAAATAATAGATAATTCTGAACTTGACTACGTCAAAATACATTATATGCGTACATACTACGTTCAATTCCTTTTATAAAGAACATTATCTCATGATACAGAATTATGTCAAGGAATCTAAGAAATATATTTTTTATAATTCAAAAGAAAGGACTGTTCTATAATAACCATTTTTTTCTTTTGTGTATTTGATACAGTTACACCTATTGTAATTTTCTATTACAAATGTATAATTTTGTTCACGAATACTGGGAAGGTTTTAGGGCAGTTTCCCTTCCCCTGGCAACGAATGTTGGTATTCTTTGTATAGTTCTGCCCGATCTAAATTTTCTTAATTACATAAATCACGTCACACAATTTCTCTCTCAATAAACGGTTTTTTTTTATTTGTTCCTTCCTCAACAAATTCTCAAGGTCAGGCTCGTGCGCGAGCTTGTGCAAACAAATATTGTAATTAATATTGCGATTAACAGCTTCTATATTAATCACCAAATATAAGATTATTATTTTTATGATGATATATATAATAAGTTAGATTTTCACGTTTAGTTTTACTTTATCATAATATGGCATCTAATAAAGAAGCAGATTATTTTAATAAGTCGTGTGAGCTTCTTGGAGTTAAAAAATTACGATTGGAGTTGGCTGCGAAACATACAAGTATTATTCCTCCTGAAGATCCTATTCTTGTCGAAGTTAAAAAGTATTTACATGTAACCGATTTTTTAGACCCTTTTTCTTTAGTTTGTAACTATGTAAACAAAAAATTTTGATTTTTTGGAATATAGTCTTAGTTTTTTGCTGTTTTCAGGCCTTAGAATTTTATCGTATGCAAATGCATCTTGTTGTGGACGAAATTTGCAACAAAAATAAACCCTTGTATTTTTTTCGTACGACAAACGCTGATTTTTTTATTGACACGCAAAGTTATCCAATATTTTGCACAGGTCGAATAAACGTTTGTTTTACACCAAAATAATTATTTTTTATTAAAATTTACGTGATTTTTCTCCGTTTTTCTCATTATTTTTCTCAATCTTTGTTCAATCGCCACGATCGGTTCCTTATCCGAGATCTATCGGCTCTCCCGAGATCTCTCTTACAGTTTCTTACATTCGTACGAGGAGCGCATTTAACGCACGTATTATAGGAGCGGAACGGGCCAGCGCGCGCGCAGGAGGGACCCGATGCGTGTTCTAGGACGTGTAATAAAGCGCCGTGCTCTATCTATCCGTGGCGAAGTAACGTTGAGAAGGCAACGGACCTCGGAACAGGTGTGCGCGTGTGTGCGTTATTGTTGTGTGTTACTCGCAGGCGAGGATATCACAACGGGCCCCTCGGGCTCCCCGGGCGCGCGCGCGCTCACGTATTCATGAGGCCGCACAGGAGCTCGTCCCGGGCCGCCTGCCGTTGCCATCGGTCACGGCTGGCCGCGGCCGGAGTTCCGGGGCCCACTTCCGGACACTCGCGCGCGGCACCGGTACGGTCTCGTTTTCAGCCGGGAATATCAGGCGTTATTCGCAGTGTACAGTTAGCCGCCGCGCATCATACGCGGACGCGGAGAGCTCGCGCGCGTCCTGCTCCTTCGCGCGTGTCCCTCCGCCGAGGTAAAGAGGCGGTTTAAATGGGCCCCGGCCTCTCCGTGCCGCGAGATACCGGAGAACAATGGACTTCCCCAGGCAGGTGAGTGAGATCCATTCCGTTTTGCGAATTCTTCCGACTTTGATGATCTCGCCGGAGGGCGAGAGACGCGGGGAACGATGTTTTTCAAGGAAGATCCTTGAATGGCGGAACCGGATGTCCTTCGATCCTTTGATTCAATTTCCAATAAATGGAGAGAAAGAGAGAGAGAGAGAGAGAGAGCCAAATGTGACGAATTTGAGAACAATTCTGAAGAATATACATAATTAATAATGATGTGATATAATTATGTTAATTGAGACACAGTCTTTTTCGTTCTTTGCGAGTAATGTTTATTTTTGAGAGATGTTTATTTTACTTCTAACTTTTTTTTTACTTTTCTGTAAAAGTTTTAATTAACGGATGAGTTTATTCTCAGCCTCGGGTTTCTAAAAGATTTCTGAAAGATGTCGAATTCTTTTTTTAAGTTTTAATTAATAAGTTATTAAATTTTCTACTCGCGCTCTCATTTCTGCTCTGTTTAATGCTTCTCATGTTTAAGTAAATAAAAAATTCATGACTAAAAACTAAAATACACATAGTTGCAAATAAGACTAAATTGTTGAATATTAATTAAAAGAAAGAAGGTTACTTCGCAGTGTTTTATTATAATCTTGACTACTTGAAGAAAGCATGATATAAATCAATTCATATAAAAAAAGACATTAAAAGTGTAAAAAAAGTACACTGTTAAATTCGAAACGTCAAATTATACTCAATTTGAGTTTTAACCAATGTTGTAGGTCGCCACTTCTTAATAGTCGATAAGATACATCGACATTAGTTTAACTAAGTCAATGGAATTAAAATAATACTGTTTTGTATTAAATTAATGAACTTTGACACACATGGTGGTTAACAATAATAAATTATTTAACTTAAGGTATTGATTCAAATTTTATCTTTTAATATTTGATAGCGTGTATTAGTTATTAAAAAAAATTCAAACAAAAAATGATATACATATTTTGAAGAATAATACATTTTAGTTATTGAAGAAGATTGAATAAATAAAGCACGATTTGTAGATTGTAGATTATAAATTGTAGACTGTGTAGATTTGTAGATTATTGGTAGATGATTAAAAAAGAGACTGTAATACAGATAATTCCTTTTTTATTTTATATTTACTAATACTGTTTTGTGTTAAAATAATAAATTTGGTAGTTAAAAATAATAAAATGTTATTTAACAAAATAGTGATTTAGTTTCATCTATAACAATGTATATTTTTTATTTTAATAGTATTTTTGAAATATATTAACAGATTTATGAAAAATCTATTTATATTTCTTGTCAAATTTCTGGAAAAAAATTAATTAACAAGAACGGTGTTTCCATACGAAACATGTACAAAAAAATCGCCAGGGAGGAGACTAATTATAAATATAATTTTGACTGCTTGAAGAAATGATGATAAATCAATTAACTTGTTTTTAAATCTTATATACATCGTGTCAAATATTCCTTTAAAAAGAGAGATAAAAATCGATGCCATTCCGCTGCCTTCGCACCACCTGTTACACCACCGTCGTTGAACGAACAAGTCTTTCGCTCTACGAGCGAGGGAACGTATGCCATCCTCTCCAGCGAGGGAGACTTGCGGCCGTTCATTCGCGGTCGGGCGACCGCGAATTCTCACCTTTTGCCGCGATTCCCGCGGCAGAGATGTGGGCGACAGTTGCGACTTCCTGCCCTATCCCGCGCGGCGACGATGATCGTCGCGGATGATGGTCGGGCCGCGCGTGTGCGTGCGTGCGTGCGTGCGTATATACATGCGTGAGGCGAATGCGAGGGCCTCATGTTATGAATGAATCGCGCGATATATACACGCACACTTGCGCGCATTGCACGCACACACGACACGCCGCGCCGCGGCGAATGAAACCAGCACAATGCGACGGCGCGGCGCGGCATAATGGGCCCTCGTCTTCACCGGGATCCGATGTGGTTACAGGTCAATCAACTCGAGCCGAAAGCGAGCAGCACAAAAGCCGCACATTTTCCTGACAAGAGAGAACAATGACAATTGCTAGTCGCGATATGAGAGATTTCAAAAAAATTTTATTCCCTTTGTAATTTGTCCGGAACGACCGCTCTGGCGAAGCGAACGTCTAACAGCGTCATAGAAATGTCCGGGAGAAACGTTCGAGATTTCTTAGATATTTTTCTAACGTTTCTGGATAGCGATAACTTTTTAAAACTTATAACAATAAATGAGTAACTCGAGCTATTTAATATCTCAATCGTCAAATAATTAATTTGCTAATTAATTAAATAAAATAATTAACTGAATAAACTAAAATAATGAATTTATATGTAACTTAAAAAAAAAATTTTTAATCACTCATAGCAATTCACGCGGCATCAAGAAATGATTAACTCGAATCGTTTTACATTTTGATCATCAAATAATTAATTTACTGATCAACTAAGGAAAATAATTATAAGCAAACCGATGATATATTTAGCTTCCAAATTAATTGATCGATACAAATTTAAATCGGACTACGCAATGTTGGAAGATATATGAGCTAAATTGATTCGAGATAAAATTTAATGTGCTAAGCGCTCTTCCGGCAAAGGCCGCGTGCGGTGCGTCGAGCACGCACTCGAGCGCACCTGCGAGGCGAAGATCCTCTCGCGAGCTCTTGTATCCCAGTTTTCAGTCCGCTCGCGAAGCGCGTTCGTTGCGAAACATCTTGGCTCGCGCCGCGCGCCTGTGAATGTAATCGCCGACAATGTTATCGCGCACACCGGAATTAATTACCATTAATTGCTGCACGCGGGCGTCCGTCCGTCGACCTTAGAATCCGTTTTCGAGTTTTCCGGCAATTTTTCGCGACGATTTCGAAAACTCGCTAGAGTGCTTCGACTCCTCATTCTTGACACGCGATCGCTGGATAAACTCTATATATATGGTATTCATGTCTCGTCTCGACTTGTTCGTCACTTTGCGCTGCGATATTATTTTTAAGAAATAAAGTGCGAGAAAAGCTTCGAATCGTCGTCGGGAGGAGAGGAATTTTCGAAGAACCGGATAGTTTGTTATTATTTATTCGTGGACGAACATGACGAGCGTGCTGTACCCTGAAATTATAAATACCGTCCCGCAGGACGACAGGAGCTGTCGCAGCGATGATTCCGGCGGCGAGGTCTTTAGAAACATCCCGAAGAACAGCAGCATCTTCCGAGTCTGGAAGATCGAGGTAGCTATCAATAAAAATGATTGAATAACTGTAACACTGTGACATGGGCGTTTTCTTCAACAATATAAAAATAATACGCATTGCGGTACAAAAAGATCATAAAGACTAATGTATAGTTGGAAGATTAATGTACAAAGTTAGAAATATATTGGTCATATAATAATCGTTATGGATAAAAATGAGTTGTTTTATGTCGGCTGCAAAACAAGCGTCATCCTCTTTATACTTAATAGTCAAATCAAATTCTATCCCTTTCTTAAATTTATACTCTAATTAATCTTGTATTTAATTTGATTTATATTTAATTTGTTTAGTCTTTTATCTCATTATTTATTATTTCTACTAAGTATTTACAATTATTTATTAACTACACAGAAAAACAAAAAGTGTCAAATAAAAATTTATATACTAGTATACTTATATACGCATCAAGAATCTATAATCTTTTCATAAGAATTTAACTTTTTTTCATGGTTTGAACTATAATACAAAATGATTTCATTCAATGCAAGTTTTCTTCGTTTAACGCAATATAATCTTGTTTCAAGATTTCCGCGTTGAAACAAAAGATATATTTTCAAATCAAGAATATTTTTCTGTGTATTTTTAGCTATTATTTATAATTATTAATTTTCTGTAATTAATCTTATATATAATTATTTATTTCACGCCTCGTTTACTCGGTGTTACGTATATTCGCTTTTGTCGGACAGGGTCTACGGGCGACGGTCGTAAGCAGCAGCAACATGGGCCTCTTCCTCTCCGAGTCGGCATACATCGTCTACGCCGTGTCCGCAAAGAACGGTGCACTTCCTTACCCGGGCATGCCGGTACTTTTACTTCTATTGTGTTACGTCGTCGTGAGAGAAACCACACGAAAGCGCAAGCACCGCCTCGCCTAACGAAATCCACGCCCTATTAGAACATGATTTTTCTTCCACGGACTTTTGACTCTTCGAGTTTGGCGTCGAATCACTCCTCCGCAAAGAAAATAAACTTCTCATGCACGCGTAATTGTCTATCACGGTCGGTCTCGCTCCGCGTGTACTTGGCACGAGACACTACCGCGTCTTGATGCAAAAAAGACATTTACATTTGTTAAAGATAAGCTGCGACGCGTTTAAAAAGCTTGACATTAAAAAAGATATTTGCCCTTCTTTTCTTCTTTTTTATTTTTATTCGCTTTATTATTTAGTTAATATATTCCTGGTGGTTCCTTCTAATAGATTAAGGATCTGAAGGACAGTTGCTCGGTGGTGCGCGCCATCCACTTCTGGATCGGCGCCAACTGCGACTCGACGGCGTCCGGCGCCGCGGCGCTCCGCGCCGCCGAGCTCGACTCGCAGACGTCGGCGATGATCCTGACGCGCGAGGCACAGGGCCGCGAGAGCCCGCGGTTCCTCGCCTACTTCCGGCAGCGGCTGGTCGTGGAGAACCTGCACCACGAGCCGCCCGCCTGCGCCCTACATCGCGTCTCCGGCGTGGCCGTGCCGATCCTGACCGAGCTGGAGAGGGTCCACTGGGAGCGCTTCAGCTGCCGGGACGTCATCCTCATGGACGTCCGCGCAAAGTGCGTGACAGTTCAGGGCGATCGCGTACTACGCAACGCGAATCATTTTTACGTAACCACCGGACGATGTCGAAATCCGCCGGTGAAAGTTTTTCGCGTGCAAAGAATTATATACGCGCAAACCGAGGACCGAGTAATGACAAATCTGATCCCTTTAGCACCTAGACATTTAATACGTCTAAGAAAGTTTGATAATTTCGTTGGAGTTGTTGAATATCCTAGATAGAATTTCAATTTTTTATATTTCGTCTTTTGAGAACTGAAAAAAATTGTGTAATTATTTCTTCTTCATTTATAATTTTTTTACTTTTTAATTTTAAAAAGCAATAAATATTTTTAAATTCTTGAGTATATAATATCTCCTTTTTTATTAGACTTTTATAAATTCTTTTTATTAATTTTACAAAGAAAAGCGTGTTTTAATTCGTAAATAATACAACAGCAAAAGTTGCAATCAATAATAAAACACTTCAATTTGTCGAAATTAATTTTCACCGTTGTTCGTCCAATTTTACAAAACAAATTCTTGTTATTAGTTCCCGATAGAACATGTAAAATCTATATTCCATTTTCCTCTATTAATTTAACAATTACCTTATTTTTTCTCTATTAATTTCGCAAATAAAGTAATAAAAATCGTATAACAATTTATTCTATATAACCATGAGTTTTACAAAAGTAGTTAAAAATTACAATCAATAATAACACTTCAATTTGCAAAATTTATTTTCATCACCGGCTTTCCAATTTCACAAAATAAATTCTTGTTATTAGTTCCCAATAACTCTATAACTTCTAAATTTCATTTTTCTTTATTAATTTAGCAATTTACATAATTTTTTCTCTACTAATTTTTAAAATAAAATAATACAAATCTTAGGATTTTAATTTCTTTTATATAACTATGAGTTTTACACAAGAGTAGTTAAAAGATATTTCCCTTTTATTCTTAGGGGTGTCGTCTTCCTGTGGCTGGGGTCCCTGTCAGATCCCCTGCACAAACGTCACGCCGCCAGTCTCCTGGAGTCCCGGAAAGAGAACAACAACGGCCGTGTGGTGGTGGTCGAGGACGGCTACGAGCAGACCCTGCCCGCGGACGACCGGGAGCTCTTCAGCAGCGTGCTCGATCCCTCGGCGAGGGTGGTAGCGCCCGATCGTCAGCACCGTGTCAATCCACCCAGTCCCATCAAGCTGTACAAGTGCAGCGAGCAGTCGGGCAAGTACAAGGTCGCCGAGCTCAAGTCCGGCCCGATTCTGCGCAGCGACCTGACTTCCAATGCCGTGTACCTGGTGGACCGGGGCGAGGCCGGCGTCTGGGCGTGGGTGGGCCGCGAAGTCAACGCGCGGGAGAGATTGGAGGCCGTGAGAAACGCGCGGGGCTTCGTCAAGAAGAAGGACTACAGCGACGGCGTGCCGGTGGCCAGGACGACGGAAGGTAGAGAGCGGGATTTGTTTTATCGCGCGATAAAATTGTCTCACTCGGAAGCACAGTATTATTTAAAAAATCTCTTAAGAATACATGCAGATAAATGCAAAAGGACCAGCAGCGTCTTAATTGTAACGAAAGAAAGAAAAAAGGAAACGATCGACACTATACATATATAGAAATTGAAATTAATTAATTGAAATAAAATTAAAATTAAATAAACCGACAAAATTTGAGCCAGTAAGTCGGGAGAATTTTTAGAATTTTGAGATCTTAATAAAATAGCGTGCGCGATGCATGTATAATAGCCGAACGGGAATATAATAAATAAAATGAAACAAAGGTCACGAGCCGACGGAGATGAAGGCTCTGTTGAGGGGCTGGGAGCCCTCCAAGACGAGGCCGTTGACCTTGCCGACGAGCTTCGAGCCCGATTACATGAACGAGAGGCCCAGGATGGCGGCCGAGTGCCAGCTGGTGGACGATGGGTCCGGCGAGCGGACCTTGTGGAGGATCGAACTGAAGGAGGGCATGGTCCAGGTGGAGGACGACAGGGGAATTTATTACGCGGAAGCCTGCTACGTGATGCTGTACAAGTACGGGCAGGGGCGAAGGTGTCGAAGTATTGTACGTGGAACTCTTTGAATTTACTATAATCTTTTTTTTTCGAGGGAGTCTGTTAAACGTAATGTTTCGTTTTGTATCGTTAAATTATTACTAATTATTTAATTTGTCAATAAAGCTTATTAAATGTTTTTCAATCGTGTCCATAACTATTAAAGGAATTTAATATCATTCGTAACTTTCTGAACACCACACAAGAATTGGGAAAAGGGGGAGGACTTTAATTTCTTTTAACGTACGCGAAGGTAGCATTCATCTTGTGGTTGTAATTATTGTGAAAGATTCGAACAGAAACGACTATATTTTCATCAGGTTTATTGCTGGGAAGGTGTTCACTCTGTCAAAGTGGATCGAGATGCAGCTTTGACAGTGGCTTGTCGTCTGTCTGAAGAGACGAACGCGCAGTTGGTGAAGGCGTCCCAAGGGAGAGAACCGCCTCATCTATTGCAGATCTACGACGGGAAGCTCAAGATACTCGCCGGATGCCACCGTGACTCGCGTAAAGTATCTCTCTGCTGTAATTCGGTTAAATAAAAGTGTAAAGAAATAACGATAAAAAAGAAATATATATAGATATACATATAATAACGATAAATGAAAAATAACAAGGTATATTGATCGTTAAAATATTTTTGGCAACAAAAATTTTTTACTTTTATGAATCTTGAAACTTTCTGCTTGGTATTGAAGCTGATCTCAATTTGGATCAAAATGTATATTAATAAAGTTGTTCGACTGATTCTAGGTTTAAATAGTTTTGTTTACGCTCGTCTACTCCCAACTCACTAAGATAAAACATCAAAAGAAGTTTCACTGTTATAGTGCGCAAAGAGAAAATAGAATACTTAAATTTATATGTGAATGAAATTCGAAGGGTGCATCATACCATTTTTTACAATAAAGATTCTCGATTTGCAGCGCCAAAAAAATATCTGGTCAGAGTGTTCGGCTCGACGCCGTACACGTCGAAAGCCGTGGAACGTCCGTTACGGGCGAGCAGCCTGGACTCCAGCGCGGTGTTCATTCTCTTCTCCAGCGCGCCGATCGTCTGGTGCGGCGGCAAGAGCACCGGCGACGCTAGACAGACGTCGCGACGCCTCGCGCCCAGAAACGCGCCCCTCGTTGCCGAGGGTAAGGAGGGCAATGACTTCTGGACCGAACTCGGAGGTAATTAAAAAAAACCAGATGAGTATATGGCGCGGCTCGAACTGGCTCGAACTTTTCTAAGATCACATTCGATGTTATAATCATCATTGTTTCGCGTAAATTTGTCCCGCTCAGGAAGAGGCGCCTACAGTACGGAGACCGAAGAGATAGGCGAGGAGCTGGACAAGCACCTGTTTCAATGCCGCACCGAGAACGGCCTCTTCGTGGGCGAACAGATCCTCGGATTCCGACAGAATTCTCTGATACCGGAGGCTGCTTGGCTGCTAGACGCCGGCAGCGTGATCTGGATATGGATAGGCAAGTTCTCCAGCCCGAGAACGCTGCAAGAGTGCGTCGAGGATGCCACTATATACCTTTACACTCATCCCGCTGGTCGAAATCGCAACACGACCATTTCTGTGATCAAACAAGGTGAGTTCCAGGCAATACAAAGTCGAAAAAAATTCTTAAAGCTGAATATCTTTCCCGGACTGGCAAGTTTTAAGTAAAAATCTAAGACGTAGTAGTCTTAACTTTAAAAAATAGGTCGGACAAATCTATAAAAGATATCTTAACTCAGATATCTTTTATAGGTTTGTCCGACCTATTTTTTAAAGTCAGCTCAAACTCTTCCGCAAAAAAACTTTAGATCTATATATTTTATACTTTTTGTTGTCTACAATTTTATTTTTGTCGCTTCTCAGGTTTGGAGCCAGCCACTTTTATCGGGCTGTTCGACAATTGGAATCATAATCTGCTGAGGGATTACAAACCGTTCGACACCTTCTGCGCCCTGCTGGAGGATAGAGATCAATCGACGAGGACGCAGACGACCTCGAAGGCCACCACAGACTTCGATAATTACATCAAGTACCCGCCGATGGTGCTGAAAAGCGAGCCGGAGAACCTGCCGGCCGGTGTGGACGTTAGACGCAAAGAGATGCATCTGACCTACGACAATTTCATCGCGATCTTCAAAATGGAACCCGCGGAATTCGAGAAATTACCGGCCTGGAAGAGACAGCGTCTCAAGCAGGCCGCTGGACTCTTCTAATGTGTTTTCTTGTTTACTTTGATTCTAATTTAAATATTATTCCTTCCCCTTCCAGAACCAGAATTTAGAAATTATACAGTTATTCCTGCGCAATCTGCGGTAATATCTTTATTACAAACATCGAATTGATCTAGAATCGACAATTCTCATTGCTTGAAAAAAAAATTATTATTTGAAGTTTATATAGAACGCTAGATTAATTAACGGAGTTTCATGCGGACGTGTCCATCAGTTCGATCGTGCGCACCGTCTCCTCCTCCACGACGATCGGTTGTATCGTTTTCGTGAGCACCGATGTGGTGCCGGGCTTGTAACGATAGCTGATCTGCCGCTCACCCTTCACACTGGCGGTGTCATACGGTCGCAAGTACTCGACGCTGTTCTTGCGAATGATGCAGAGATCCACGTTGGATCCCGACGCAAGATCGTTGAACACGCCCGCGCGAATGCCGTCCGCCACCAACTGCTTCGCATCCTCTTCCTAAAAACCGTCAATTTTTTATTTGAGAACATGGAGTTTTTAATATAAGAAATCGTTTTAGTATACATCACTTAATATAAAAAGATATATATAAATCGAAATTAATTAATACATATATAAATATAAATATATTAACATTAATGTACGAAATGATAGATTTTATAATAAATAATAATGTGATAAATTTGTCACTGTTTACACAAAGTTATATCTAAAATAAACATTATTTTATCAAATTTTTATTTGAATATATTCAGCTTTCTCTGAATTCAAAATCTTGAAATAACAGCGATATTACTGTAGATCCAGAATACTCGACTGATTAAAAACATTCTTTACCGGCATGTCAGGTTTCCATCTGCTTTCGAAGACCGCCATAGCAGCCAGTGAGCCAGATCCCATGGTGGTGTATTTCAACTTCTCGGTTGAACCGTGTGGATAAATGCAGTACAACTGGGGTCCGTCAATATCAAAACCGCCCAGGATGAGCGCAGCACCGATATGACCCTGATAACGGAATAGCATTTGTTTTATCAAAGTATTGGCGGTGCATACGGGCACGACGCGGCCAGTATTCAGACGATGCAGCTCCAATTGGCTAGCTATCATCTCAGTGGTCATTTCAGTGTCGGCCGCTGTACCGGCTCCGCAACAGCTAAAAGTAATTTACATTTCTCTTAATATGTTGTTCGTGAAATTGATTTGTTGTAAAGATAGATGATGCTATGATACTTACTACATATTGGGAGCGAGATAATGAATCTTCAAGCTGTACTTGTCAGCCACAATAGTGTCCTCGGTGGCTCGTGTATCACCGCCGAGAATAACGCCATCCTTGTATACTACTCCAGCGATGGTGGTACCTGTCTTGACTACTTTCGGAGCGGCAAAGCCTTTTCTTATCAAGGCATTGTTTCTGCACAAGATAAATAAAAATTAGCAAACTCGATAAACCTCAAATTAAATAAAAATGTATAAATCAAATATATAATAATTAATTCGATAGAAATAAATCTTGATTTGCAGAATCTTTTTAAACAATAGAAATTGTCAAATAATTTGATACTTATTATATTAATTAGGAATTACAGTAATTAGCATTACAGAAGACAGCAACTCGATCATATTCTTAGGCTACGGTCAACGTGACACTACAAATGCTTCGAAGCATTCCTCTTCTCGTTTCTTTCAATGATTCACATTAAAACTCTTGGAATTTTTCTTTCACAAAAATAAGAAATTGAAAATATATAATATTACAATATACATATGACAGTTACATCGCAAAAGTTTCTTTTTGTAAAACTGATGTATGACACAGCAGTATGCAGGTTAGTTAGAAGAACTCCCCAGATTACTTCCAGAATTATAAATTTTCGAAACAAGACAAAACTCTCACCTTTGGCAGAGATCGAAGGAAAAACCTGACGGCGGGATTTCCGGCGCGAGAAGCGAAGTCATGATTTATCACGTGTGTCAAATATCGGCGATCAAAAAAGTGACACAACTACAACACCGTCCACTAACCTGGCAGTCAACTTTGTGGGTTGGGTTATCAATGTTAAATGTTATCATGTTTACCATTCGTACGTGTCATGCTCGAAAGAGCCCATGACCTGCATTCTTTAATATGATTGGTTCTTGCCATTAGCTTCTAATTGGATCTAAGTGTATAAACCAATCATATTAAAGAATCGCTAAGCTGTTTTTTTTTACTAAACGCAACCATTGGCTGTCATATGGACTTCGGTAGACAGATATAGCCAATGGCCCCTCAAAAGTCGAGACTCAGCATTTCCGTGCTTTGATTACCGACACAGTCCCTTACCGACAAACTTTACCCCTAGGATTGAGTCCGGACTATATCACAGACTTTGCCCCTGGTGCGAGTCTGGACTAATTTTGCAGTGATGCCAGATTTCAGCGGTGATGTCAGATGCTCGATGCTCGGTCAGCTGACGAGCCGGCGAGAATCATACTAGGCTTCTTGCTTCTTGTATCTATCTCGGCGCTCGCGCGCGCGCGCGCGCACCTAGGTCTTGTACTTATTAATTACTTATGATATTTATTGATTATTATATTATATATACATATATATTAGGTATATGAAGCCGAGACCGAGGATTAATAAACAATAATACTATATTGTTATTATATAATAATAAAGAAAACTTATTTTGTAATTTGAAAATAATTTTTTATTTTTTTATGAGCAAATCGTTAACTTTCCTAAAGTTGTTAGAAAATTGCGAATAATTTTAATGATTGTCAAATAATTTTCCTAGTTTATCAAGAGACACGGTAGTGTCTCGTGCCAAGTACACGCGAAGCGAGACCGACCGTGACTCTTTTACGCGACGCGACGGGTTGCGAGTACCCGAGATGTTGAGATCTCGATAACGAGTGAACGGATCAAGTTCTAAGTAGGCTTGATCGATAGTTGGGGTTAAAATAGGGGGGGTTTCTCTTATAATATTCCGCTATACGTGCCCTACGAGCGGAGATATTGCGACGCAAAGTCCAGATGTGAAAATTTTTTATTAAGATACTTCTACTAACGCTGATTTATATTATTATGATTATCAGAGAAATGTCACTTTCACTTTTTCGACGCTGGCGGCGCAGGTATCGCCAGTTTCGATATCGCGCGCGTATTTCGAACGATCTAATAGGTAAATTATTAAAGGTCGATAGACTTATCGGTCAGGAGGAAGATTTCTATTTAGCTAAATTAAGTATATATATAATATATATTGATTCTTATGAATCAAGCTTGAATTCGATGTTTAGGTATCCCAGGTTGCCGATGACGAGGTACAGATAGTGCGCTTCATAGTTTTCGGTGTCCAGGTGTAATAATACGTTGAATTCGATGTCTACGTGTTCCAGGTTGCCGATGACGAGGTCCACATAGTGCGCTCCGTAGTTTTCGGTGTCTACGTGTATTACTACTTTGAATTCGATGTCCCAGGTTGCCGATGACGGGATCCAGATAGTGCGCTTCATAGTTTTCGGTGTCCAGGTGTAATCGTACGTTGAATGCGATGTCTAGGTGTCCCAGGTTGCCGATGACGATGTCTAGATAGTGAGCTCCGTAGTTTTCGGTGTCTACGTGTATTAATACCTTGAATTCGATGTCCACGTGTCCCAGGTTTCCGATGACGGGATCCAGATAGTGCGCTTCATAGTTTTCGGTGTCCAGGTGTAATCGTACGTTGAATTCGATGTCTAGGTGTCCCAGGTTGCCGATGACGAGGTCCACATAGTGCGCTCCGTAGTTTTCGGTGTCTACGTGTATTAATACTTTGAATTCGATGTCCCAGGTTGCCGATGACGGGATCCAGATAGTGCGCTTCATAGTTTTCGGTGTCCAGGTGTAATCGTACGTTGAATGCGATGTCTAGGTGTCCCAGGTTGCCGATGACGATGTCTAGATAGTGAGCTCCGTAGTTTTCGGTGTCTACGTGTATTAATACCTTGAATTCGATGTCCACGTGTCCCAGGTTTCCGATGACGGGATCCAGATAGTGCGCTTCATAGTTTTCGGTGTCCAGGTGTAATCGTACGTTGAATTCGATGTCTAGGTGTCCCAGGTTGCCGATGACGAGGTCCACATAGTGCGCTCCGTAGTTTTTGGTGTCTACGTGTATTAATACCTTGAATTCGATGTTCACGTGTCCCAGGTTTCCGATGACGAGATCCAGATAGTGCGCTTCATAGTTTTCGGTGTCCAGGTGTAATCGTACGTTGAATTCGATGTCTAGGTGTCCCAGGTTGCCGATGACAAGGTCCACATAGTGCGCTCCGTAGTTTTCGGTGTCTACGTGTATTAATACTTTGAATTCGATGTCCACGTGTCCCAGGTTGCCGATGACGGGATCCAGATAGTGCGCCGTATAGTTTTCGGTATCCAGATGTAATTGTACGTTAAATGCAATGTCTAGGTGTCCGAGGTTGCCGATGACGATGTCTAGATAGTGAGCTCCGTAGTTTTCGGTGTCTACGTGTATTAATACCTTGAAATTGATGTCCAGGTGTCCCAGATTGCTGATGACGAGGTCTAGATAGCGCGCTCCGTAGTTTTCGGTGTCTAGATGTAATAATACCTTGAATTCGATGTCTACGTGTCCCAGGTTGCCGATGACAAGGTTCGCATAGTGCGCTTCGTAGTTTTTGGTGTCTAGGTGTATTAATAACTTTAAATCTGAGTGTAGGACACGTAGATATCGAATTCGAGGTATTAATACACGTAGACACCGAAAACTACGGAGCGCACTATGTAGACTTCGTCATCGGCAACGTGGAAGACCTAGACATCAAATTCAACGTATTATTACACCTGGACACCAAAAACTATGGAGCGCACTATCTGGAACCCGTCATCGGCAACCTGGAACAAGTGGACATCAAATTCAAGGTATTAATACACCTGGACACCGAAAACTATGGAGCGCACTATGTGGACCTTGTTAGCGGCAACCTGGGACACCTAGACATCGA
Organism: Temnothorax ravouxi; assembly: GCA_030770255.1. Taxonomy (NCBI): domain Eukaryota; kingdom Metazoa; phylum Arthropoda; class Insecta; order Hymenoptera; family Formicidae; genus Temnothorax; species Temnothorax ravouxi. The sequence goes on from JASTWP010000388.1 coordinate 27,048, forward strand.
ATTTAAGCTTGATTCATAAGAATCGACTTAAAAATTTTCTAGCGGCAGAATTAAAATTATGTCATGACATAATAAAAATTCGCTGAATTCAAATTATGTCTAGACATAATAAAAATTGGACGAATAATAGTAACCTTTCGAAAGTAGAGGTTTTAAGCGGGGAGCACACATTTCTGCACAATGCATAATGCGTAAGCATAAGAAAATTGATTGGTCCATACACATGTGCATAAGGAAATAGACCAATCAGTTTTCTTATGCTTACGCATTATGCGTTATGCAGAAGTGTGTGCTCCCCGCTTTAAGCTTGAAAAAATTTTATTCATTTTTAACAAAGTTACAGCTGCTCGAATTTTGCCTATTTTTAAAGATAAATTTAATGTTCCTTCAATTTTTGTGAGAAATGTATAATTTACTTTTACTTAAATATTATTAATTTTTATGTATTTGTTGTTATTGCTAATTTTGTGAATAATTAAAAAATAAAAAATAAAAATGTTTTGCAGATTCTTGCTTAACACTACAAAATAGGTGATATCAGTACAAAATTACCTTTTTCAAAAAAGGTAAAAAAAAGTGCCAAGTACACGCATTCAAAAATCTAACCTAAGTCTCTTTATATCTTTTTCACAAAATTATATTATCTAACTTAACTCAAGTGACATGTATTTATAAAAAAAGATGTAAAATTTTTAATTTCTTTTTCACAAAATTATATTACCTAACTTAACTCAAGTGACATGTATCTAACCAAAGTGGTAGCTTTATATCTTTTTCACAAAATTATATTACCTAACTTCACTCAAGTGACATGTATTTTAAAAAAAGATGTGAAATCTTTAAATTAAATTGTGCCAATTGTAAAGAGAATTTGTATATTGCTTTGAAAGATAATTGTTATGTAACTACTTTAAAGAAATAAAACCCAAGTGGTATCTTCGTATTTCTATTCAAGGGTCTTCTTCTTCTAAACCCAAGTGATAATAGCTTCTTAATTCTCTTTAACAAATTTTTAATATTACAAAGAATCATTTTAATTACAAAGAATTAAATATGTATTACATAACAACTCACTTGCCTAAAAAAATAAAAATGCAAAAAAAGTTAGAAAAAACCAGGACTCGAACTTGAGACCTTCATCATTCTAGCCGATCGTCTTACTCGCTCGTCCACGTTTACTATTAGAAAATTGCTATTAGAAAACCAGCTCGATAGATTAACGCACATGGAGAAACTTTAAGCAATTTTATTTCATTAATTATTTGACATTGGCACAAGTTACTATGTCTTGTAAAATACATATAGTAAAATTAAAGGACAAATTTTTGCAATCACAGCAGTTATGTGTATTTCACTTTTACGAATAGATTATACATACATATATTGTTGCTCAACGGAAACCGCGAGAAGATGGTGGTCTCTTTCGTCATGAGATAATGTAAAAAAATTTTTTTTTAACATTGCAATAATTTTAATATGTATAAATTAAAATATATATAAGTAGATAAAGCTCGTATGTCTTAGATAAAACAAAAGCCAATAACCAAACAACATGATTCTAAATAATATCTATAGTTTAATATTTTGTCAAAATAACTGGGAAGTTTCGTGCTTTACAGAGACTTTTTCAATCAATAAAATAAAATCCCTCTAATTAACTGTAATACCATTATCATAATAATCCCGTTACATAAACAATCCGTCGAGAGATGAAATAAATTAAAAGAAAGTTTAACATCAGAAGATTATAACATTAATTAATAATTATAGCATTTTTATTATGGAATTTATCCTCTCTATTGATTTAAATCATAGCGGTCGCTTTTACTTTCTTAATATTAATAATTATAGTATACAAATTACATGGAGTTATTAAGAAGCCACATCAAGTTGAAAGCCCAAAAAACCGATTAAAATAGTCGAAATGTATGCGTGGTCAAACTATAAGTTTAATTAGAGTTGTTAACAATTTTTTAAAACTTAAAAAATAATTATTTGTTTAATGGCGAGAAAAATTGTGTTAGCTGAAAAATGTAGAGCAAACGGCCTTAACCCTCCGAGAACACAAAGGGTCAATTTGACGCTGTTTTCTTTGGCCAGAAAAATTTTAAAAATAAAAAAAATTAAATTTTTTTGTAAAGAAACTTTTTTCAAGAGAACACTGGGTCAATCTGACCCTACACACACTTTGATCGTCCACCATTTTAAATTGACGAGTGCGATCAGCTTGAAAAAATTTCCAGATGTACTTGGAACATTGTTAAATCAATTGATATAAATAAAACGTGCTGTTGAAATTATTTACATATTTAAAAAATAAATTTAAAAAAAAATTTTTTTAATTATTTACTTTTTGAATTTTTTTAAATATGTAAATAATTCCAACGGCACTTTTTATTTATATTAATTGATTTAACAATGTTCCAAGTACATCTGGAAATTTTTGCAAGCTGATCGCACTCCGTCAATTTAAAATATGGTGGACGATCAAAGTTGTGTAGGGTCAGATTGACCCTGAGTGTCCTCCGTGATTGAAAAAATAGGTGTGTTCTCGGAGGGTTAATCATTGCGTGTCAAAAAATTTTCCGAAGTCAAGCTGTGTAATAATAGTCAAGTAGTAAAAAATCTATAAATTAAGTAAAAATCGAATTTTTTAAAACTGTGACATAAAAAAGTAGTGATTCTCAACAAAAAGTAGACCTATATAGTATATAGTCTTATAAACTCGAATTAGCATCAGCTAAATTCTCAAATTAACGAAGGCTCCTATGCTTCAATTCCAAAAAACGACTGAACGAGCAAGGACTCAGAAATTTGTTAGTAAAAAGATTGGAATCGTGGTGATAAATAAAGCTAGAGTAAGTTATTAATTTAATAATTATCCCTGGTGCAAAAATTTGACTGAAAATATAATGAAATTCTACTATCAATTGACTCTTTTTCATTATTATTCCATAAATATCATTATGAAAATTTCAGTTTTCAGTTAATTTCAGTTAAATTCAATAACTTTCATAATATCTAATATTTTAACAAATTTTTCATTATTTTTCAACAGTATAATTTAATTTTTCTTATATTTCACAGTATTTACATTAAATTTCATAAAGAAAATTATGATTTATTTTGAAATATATTCAGTAATTTTTCAATAACTTTCATTTCATTTATCATCAATTTCATAGTACTTTCAGCAAAATATTTTCATCTGGGTCAATTGAGACAGAATTTCAGTAAAATTCCATTATATTCAGTAAAATATTTCCATCAGGGTAATAATAATAGGACTCTAAGATTTAAAATCAATTTAATATAAGAACGCCGTAAAAAATTTATTGCGAAAAAATATTATTTTAGTCAAGGTTTTTTCGCAATAAATTCTTTACAGTAATATTTAGGGGAAGGGAGATGTTAGATACGATTTGTATCAGCATCAAAAATTAAATCAATTTGCGATTTATTTAAGTGAATTTACTGTTCTAACAAAGAAGCTGTGTTTCAATACCGACAATTCGTTGGCGCGCAGTTTAATTGGAAATAGTATCTATTAAAAATTAACAAGGAAATTATTTACTACTTAGATTCTAGCTCGAATTTGATGGCATTCTTATATTAAATTGATTTTAAATCGCCGCAGGGACTACTGTCAAAATGCATTCTGCGCTTAGCGCTGTTTATAATGTGCAAATAAAATATACGCTCGCTCATCTATCTGCATTAGTGTCATCTTGTGCACTGTGTTCATACAAGAATTCGTGCAAATAGAGTAAATTGCTATCTATATGTGCACATGGGTGCATTTATATCTTACCGTTTAGAGTACAAAATATCTATTCTCTAATGGGTAAATATGATTGCAACCCGTCTGTAATACAGCAGCGTGTTTATAATCCAGTATACGTAAATTAATAGCAAATTGTTGCCAATTTGGCATTAAACTCACTTACAAAGAACTTTGCCCATTTTTATAAAGGTTTTAGGTCCCTCGCGTCTAGTAACGAGACTTGAAATGAAAGATTATTGTTAGAGGATCGAAATATTTCTGTATTAGAAAAATGTACAAAATGGCTTTGTTTCATTCGATTTTTCGACGTCCTAAGGCATCTCCCTGTGATGACGGATAATAAACTATTTTAATATATCAATTGAAGTACTTTATACAAATAAATTTGTTACTACTGATCCAGCTAATTGCAAGTTTCTGAATGTGAATCAGGGATATTCAAAATAATTGATTGTATCCATTACCATTATCACCATGGAGAAATGTCCTGGATGCCGAGAAATCGAATGAAAGAATGCAATATAGTATATTTTTCTAATGTTTCAGAGAGTGTATCTCTGACCGATGTCGACTTAGAGGATTATGTCTGTAGAATATTCTGATCCTCTAATCACAAAGAATTACAGAGGTAACAGTACGAAATAAAAATATTTTATTAAAATACATAAATTTTTCAGCTGGTTGAAGTTTGAAACGTTCCTGGAGCGATTTTTTAAAATCAATTTGTTCCATTCCTTCTCTCGCACAGAGTTAGTTTTAAGCGTCAGACAAACAACAAAAAATAGTAGGAGCGAATACACGCGTCGGAAAGCACCCTTACGCACGATAACCTACCCTTCAGATCACTAAAAGAATTCTTGCGTCTCTAAAACTCATTTGTTCCATTTCTCCTCTCGCACAGAGTTAGTTTTAAGCGTCAGACAAGCAACGAAAAATAGTAGGAGCGAATACACGCGTCGGAAGGCACCCTTACGCACGATAAACTACCCTTTAGATCACTAAAAAAATTCTTGCGTCTCTAAAACTCATTTGTTCCATTTTTCCTCTTGCACATAGTTAGTTTTAAGCGTCAGACAAGCAACGAAAAATAGTAGGAGCGAGTACACGCGTCGGAAAGCACCCTTACGCACAATAAACTACCCTTTAGATCACTAAAAGAATTCTTGCGTCTCTAAAGCCGATTTGTTCCATTTCCCCTCTCGCATAGAGTTACTTCTAAGCGTCAGACAAGCAACGAAAAATAGTACGAGCGAATACACGAGTCGGAGGGCACCCTTACACACAATAAACTACCCTTCAGGCTACTGAAAAAATTCTTACGTCTCGAAAGCCGATTTGTTCCATTTCTCCTCTCGCACAGAGTTATTTCTAAGCGTCAGACAAGCAACAAAAAATAGTAGGAGCGAATAAACGCGTGGGAAGACACCCTTACGCACGATAACTACCCTTCAGATCACTAAAAGAATTCTTGCGTCTCTAAAACTCATTTGTTCCATTTCTCCTCTCGCACAGAGTTAGTTTTAAGCGTCAGACAAGCAACGAAAAATAGTAGGAGCGAATACACGCGTCGGAAGGCACCCTTACGCACGATAAACTACCCTTTAGATCACTAAAAAAATTCTTGCGTCTCTAAAACTCATTTGTTCCATTTTTCCTCTTGCACAGAGTTTGTTTTAAGCGTCAGACAAGCAACGAAAAATAGTAGGAGCGAATACACGCGTCGAAAAGCACCCTTACGCACAATAAACTACCCTTTAGATCACTAAAAGAATTCTTGCGTCTCTAAAGCCGATTTGTTCCATTTCCCCTCTCGCATAGAGTTACTTCTAAGCGTCAGACAAGCAACAAAAAATAGTAGGAGCGAATAAACGCGTCGGAAGACACCCTTACGCACGATAAACTACCCTTCAGATCACTAAAAAAATTCTTGCGTCTCTAAAACTCATTTGTTCCATTTCTCCTCTCGCACAGAGTTAGTTTTAAGCGTCAGACAAGCAGCGAAAAATAGTAGGAGCGAATACACGCGTCGGAAGGCACCCTTACGTACGATAAACTACCCTTTAGATTACTAAAAAAATTCTTGCGTCTCTAAAACCGATTCGTTCCATTTCCTCTCTATTAATTTTGTCAGCGCTTAGAACTAACCCTATGCGAGAGAGGAAATGGAACAAATCGGCTTTAGAGGCGCAAGAATTTTTTTATTGGTCTGAAGGGCAGTTTTTTGTGTGTAAGGGTGCCTTCCGACGCGTGTATTTGCTCCTACTATTTTTTGTTGCTTGTCTGACGCTTAAAACTAACTCTGTGCGAGAGGAGAAGTGGAACAAATGAGTTTTAGAGACGCAAGAATTCTTTTAGTGATCTGAAGGGTAGTTTATCGTGCGTAAGGGTGCCTTCCGACGCGTGTATTCACTCCTACTATTTTTCGTTGCTTGTCTGACGCTTAAAACTAACTCTGTGCGAGAGGAGAAATGGAACAAATGAGTTTTAGAGACGCAAGAATTCTTTTAGTGATCTGAAGGGTAGGTTATCGTGCGTAAGGGTGCTTTCCGACGCGTGTATTCGCTCCTACTATTTTTTGTTGTTTGTCTGACGCTTAAAACTAACTCTGTGCGAGAGGAGGAATGGAACAAATTGATTTTAAAAAATCGTTCCAGGAACGTTCCAAACTTCAACCAGCTAAATTTTTCTTGTAAAAAAACTTGGCACTGCTAGACCTCGAAATTTTAATTTTCGAGGTCTAGCAACGCCAAGTTTTTTTACAAGAAAAATTTATGTATTTTAATAAAAGATTTTTATTTTGTACTGTTAACTCTGTAATTCTTTGTGATTAAATCTCTTATTTTATTGAAAAATATATAAACTTTGTATTTAAATACAAATTGTATTTCCTAGTTGGATTAAATATTTTAATAAAATATTTTTATTTTGTACTGTTACCTCTGTAATTCTTTGTGACCACTAAAAAATACACATGTAAAACTTTGTATTTAAATATCTTGTATTCCCTTGTTAAATTTAAATAAAATTTTTTAATCTTATAAAATTGTTATCATACATTCTTTTCTAATTGACACAATGTAAAGATTTTTCAAAGTAGTGCAACAATTATTTTTTTAGGCAATATATATGTTCTCTCTGTAATTGGCGCTGTAATTTAAAGAGATATCATTCCTTTTTTGTAATTGTAATAGATCACTTGAAGCGCGACTCTTCTTTTTGATAAGGTAACATAATTTTGTGATGTGTATCACTTGGGTTATAATTTTTCGGAAATAAAGATACTATATACTGCTTAGAGTTTTTCGAGATTTTTCGAGATATAAAGATTACCTCTGCCACTTGTTACTTAGGTTTTTTCGAGGTATAATACTACCACTTTCTTTTTTTTCGAGGTTAAATTTAACTCAAATTTGTTGAATTTATTTTCTTTCGTCTCCAGGTGATTGAATTGTATATTTCTATTAAATCGAGCATCTGTGCATGTAATTCGCTCAACATCACATACGTCTCTGAATTAGAAATAAAAATAAATAAACTGGTAAAGAAATAAATAACAAAATATCTATAAGTTTCTTTATTTTTTCTACATATATTACCTATATTGAATAATTATGAATTTGATTAATTGTTTCAAATAAGTCACATTTCATTGAACTCGAATTAATGACAATATCGAAAACGTAAATAAACATTGAAAAACAAAACAAAACAAAAACAAAATGAAAAACAAAAATCAAGCTTAAATTTAAGAAAAATTTATATTTCGTTGAAAAAAGTAATTGCTAAAGACTCCGACGTTATAATGTGTATGTACCAGAATAATCTACAGAACGAAATTTTTAATAAAACCTGGTACTGATAAAAATAAATGAAATATTTACAGGTAACATAAGTTTGTAAGAATTCTTATTTTCTTTTGTTTTAAATCAACCTGTAGACTTGAGAAAACTTATAACTAAACTACATTAAGTGTAATTAATATATTAGTACTTATTTTGAATATAAATTCTCACACAGTGTTTCTTAAAAAATGCCCAATAATTACATAACGCTATTTCTTATCGAAAATTGAGTTGAAAAATTCTGAATTAGTACGTCAGTGAGCGATCGGTTAAAGAATGGTGCTAATTGAATTGACTTTAGTCAATAATTACTGCTGTATAGATTATGCATTAGAATTATGCATTATAGAAAAAAAATGGTTCAAATTTCTTCAACTCAATTTTTGACAAAAAATAGCGCAATGTAATTAATGGGCGCTCTCTCTCTCTCTCTCTCTCTCTCTCTCTCTCTTTCAGAAATACTCTTTATTTGCAAATGTAAATTCCTTATCTGTCTTAAATGGTAACAAAAAATGACAAGTGCTGACTTCAAGTAATTTACTTTTCTCAATCAATTCCATTATCTTAATTAAATTCACTTGTAGTAGATCTCGAAATTCTTTAGTTATCCTAATCTCTTCTATGTAAAATTTAATAAAAGTTGCCGAATGTGTTCCCAAAAATTTTGCATTAGACAACAACGCAACCTGTATAAATTTCATAGCATTGTTAATGATAATACGGTGTAGCAAATAATTAATTCAAGTTGTCTATTATTCGATATAAACTTGATATATTTAGTTTCGTTTTTTATTCAATCTTCAGAAAAAGATAAAATAATTAAATTTCTTAAAATTAATTTTGCTTATGCTATCGGAGAAAAAACACTTATTATAAAATTGATTATATAATACCAAGACAATTATATATAACGATTTCAGATAGTACGACGGCTTTTTTATTTTTTACGTTAATGCTGAATGGAAAAGTCTATTGCAAACAAGATGATGCCCGATCAGGATACAGCCACGAAGAGGGAAGACCTGCGCGTGGCACCAAAATTAGCGCTATTCACAGGGTTTGTAAGCATATTTAGTAACAACGAGGATTCTTTGAATTTAGCTCCGCCTTAAAATCGCATTAATTGAAGTGAATCCACTGCTGAGTACTGAATCTATACGTATACGATTTTATCCGTCACAACGAACAGACCAAAAGGAATGCTTTTTCCAGTCGATGGTTTCGAATGTTGCTGACGTATCTATTTCGTTGCAAATGCATCATTATGAAATGATGATCGGTATGAAAATGAGAGATATGTGAATTAAAACGATTTGTACACACACATTACCGAAACAGTATCTTTGTATGATTACAAACTATTTTTATCTGATTTTTTAGTACATAGTGACAATGTCCGAATAATTTGCGTTAATATATTTTTGTGTAAAAAAATATGACGATTATATTACAGTATATCTGAAAAATGTTTGAAAATGAAACAATTGTTTAAAGGTATCCTGTATATCATAGCATCTATCTGCTTCGGCTGTATGGAATGTTAATAACGCGTAAGATAATATAATCATTAAAGTAATATTTCTTAAACGTATATTTCATACTTAGTTTTATTTCATAAATCTACTATCACATTTATTTTTATTAGTCGTTTATTACGCTATTGACATTCTTCGTGATATACTGTATTAGTGCGGATAGTGCGGATAGAATGGCAGTTCAATTGCAATATACATATTGTAATTCAATTAAGAAGCAATATAAGACTTTAAGTAAGGGTAGAATGCAGTGCAAACATTGTCCATCAATTTCAAGAGATAAAATATCGTTACAAGCTCACTTATTTCACAAAACATAAAATATATACTATATACCACCCAAGGCAATTTTATATGGAAAGACGAATCCACGTTACATCAGCATTCCAGATCGGTATTTCGAACACGAACACTGCAAGTACATTGCAAAGTGTAAAGTTTGCAAAACCGTAATCAAGGTATTTAATAGAGATGATGTGCTGAAGCACTTGCAATTACATCGAGAAATAGTCGATTACATAGTAACAGAGATAACAAGCAGTTGGATCTCATACGGTCAACATTGTACGGTCAACTTCGAAATAACTACTTGCAATCATTGCAATAATTGGTCGCAAAAGACTATTCACGGCCTAAATTATTTTAAAACACACTTAATTGAAAAACATCAGATAGCTGAAAATGATGCATCTACAAGTTCCCGGGATGGCTGAGTGACAAATATTAGTTTTTTTTTTTAATTATTTTAAGACATTGCCAAATCTCGCGAGATTCCGCGAGATTTGGCAGTCTTAAGAAAATAATATTTTTGAAAAAATAAAAAAATTTCAAGTTCAATAATTTGATTAATTAAAAAATTATTCCATATTTTAATAAATTTGTAACTTTAATTTCTTAAATTAAATAATTTTCTATTTTTTATTTTATATTGAACATTTAATAATACTAACTTACTAGGTTCAACCGTTCAATTAAAAAAGCTTAATTTCTATATGATAAATCGGTCTTAAACATTTTTGTGCAATTTTGAAATTAATTTAATGTATCGGAACTGTCGGATAAATAATATATTTTGTTTTATTATAGTATAATTATGTTTTATTTTAACTATGTTTAATTTTGTATGAAAAATTAATATTGTTTTCAGTTAATTATCTACAGATTAAATATTTTGTTCGTTTATGACGATACGTTTTATCTATTTCTTTATATCATGCACATTATTCGGATTGAAAAATGTTATTAGATAATAATGTATGATACATTATTATGTACCATGTATCTTATAATATTTTTGAAAACCTACTTATTAATGTTATTATATTATAAAGTAATGTGTAACAATATAAAACAAGATCTCAGTAATATGTTTACATGTTAAATAATTATATTTATCTGAATAAAGTTAATTATTTATGTAAAAAATATTATATATTTTCTTAAGACATTGCCAAATCTCGAGGGATCCCACGAGATTGTAAACAATCTCCCCGAGGTCCCGAGGTCCCCGCCAGGCGCGCAAGGGTGCGGGGAAAACGTGTTGTCCCGCCGGGCAGGCCGGCGGTCACTCATCGTCATTGGCCGCGTTCAGCAGACACAACTGTTGAGTGTCGTCTTATCAACACGCTACGTTGATTTGTTGGGTCTAAAAGTAAGAGCCAATCACGTTCGATTGTTACTGAGCGGTTTGTTCTGCTGAACGCGCCTATTCTGTTCAATGTCGAACCAGCTGCAGCCGAGGAGCCACCCCCGAAAAAGTAGTCGCGTTGAGTCGTGCACGTGTTCGGACGTGTTTGTCCTGAATAAATTTTTAAAGATTGCTGATGCAATCACAATTTTTACTCAGACTTTCAGTAATTTCCACTCAGACTTCGCTACGCGATCAGTGATTCAAGCTTTGTTAAACAAACAGTGGCAAATCTGGCCGTATTGTCCGCTGAAAAGCGGCCAAAGCCAATAAAAAATAAGAAGAAGAAGAAGAAGACCCCCGGAAAAGTGTCCCGACGCAGCCGAGCAGTAGCGAGCAGCAATTTGTAAGATCTCCACTCCAGTACTACCGCGGTAATTAGGGCTCGATCTCGGCCAAGACTCGATATTGATGATTGCAGATATCGATTGGATTTATCTTCTGCATGTGGCTATGCCGGTTCCCGTTATTGCGAACGCCGATTACCTTATTTGCATTTGGTAGAACATGTGGTCGCGGGGTCGGCCGAGATAGAGAGCTCGGAAAATATTAGAAAGCCCTCCTCGGAAGTCGGAAGTCGGAAAGCTCTTATGCGGCCGACAGTCAATGAGTGTTTTATTGTGTGTTGTTGCGTGTCTGTGAATAGAGGCGTGCCGCGAACGGTACGCATCGCGGAATATCGTATGCGTTGTTGTCGGGATAAGTGTTGATGCATGTCGCAAATGGAAACGTGTCGCGGGCGGTACGTTACGGGAGATATTGCGTGTACTCGTGGAGAGCCTCGCGGATACTTTGCGTCGTTATTCGTGCTGGCAAGTATCGTCGCGCTCGATCGACGGAGAATTTCGCGGACGAGTGCCCGCGGGCGTCCGCGGGCTGTTGTGCATACTGCATGTCTACAGAGAACTTCATGCACAACTCGAAGCGCATTTTGTTCTAGATGTATATGTTACAGTTAAAACCCGAAATCCGTCAAAACCCGAATTTACTGGTAAATTCTAGTTTTAACTAATTGTAAGCCCTTTCGGTAATTCGCGTTCTAACTGAAATAATTTAGTTAAAACTAGAATTGACCGAATGCTTCAGTTAGTACATTCGCGTTTTAACTGAAATAATTCAGTTAAAACTAGAATTAACTGACCGCTTTAGTAAATTCGCGTTTTAACTAAAATAATTTAGTAAAAACTAGAATTGACTGATTGCTCTTATTGTTAGTGAATTCGCGTTCTAACGTGTCGCCGGCGCGTTTGTCAATTGTCTAATACGAGCAGTCGTGCAAGTCAGTATAGTTGTGGACGGTGCTGATCGTCCACAACGCGATGTGTGCATTTGAGAAATCTACTATCTACTACTATCGCGTTGTGGATGTTTTTTTCGCTCACTGAGCGATTTCGGTGTTTAGGCGTAAGTGGCGTAACACGTATGTATAGCATTGCCGATTAAGGGATTTCGCGTTTTGACTGTAAGAGAAACACGTTAGACCGCGAATTTACTAAAGCAGTAGTCGGTTAATTCTAGTTTTAACTAAATTTTTTCAGTTAGAACGCGAATATACTAAAGCACTCGGTCAATTCTAGTTTTGACTAAATTATTTCAGTTAAAACGCGAATTGCCAAGCTGGTTTACAATTAGTTAAAACTAGAATTTACCAGTAAATTCGGGTTTTGACGGAATTCGGGTTTTAACTGTAACATATTTTTTCGAATATAAATGAATAAAAGAAAAACCTGTAGCCAAGCGACAGTAACGATAGTAAATTTTCATATTTTTTATCTGCTTTCAGAGAAAGAATAAGTATGACGTTCCATTATCCATTTGAGAGTGAGAGTTTGAGTCAATGGCCCTTTATCGGCAGGGTCTCAACAGGAGAAGAAAATTCTGCTATCAATATGTGAAGAATTGTAAATCTAATTGTACCAATAATCTCGCCACACTTGATACTGTATGTTACATGTATGGCCCACCTACCAAATTTCCAAAATATGGAGATTTTTCAGAAACATTCATTATGGTATGCGTATATTTCGCGGGATTATTGTCCTGTAGAAGTAATCACAGTTTAACATTATGCTACAAGGTTTCGTAGTATTTGACACATTTTAACATTTCAATATTTTAATACAGAGAACTTATGATTTCGATATCTCATTATCTTCATGGCATGTAAACATTGCACTACCTGAGAGGAGTATACCATGGCATGAAAAAGACATCAAACACATCAATCATATGGGTATGTATAATATTTCAATTGATAAATAAAATATTATTAAAGAAGAAACGTTTCCATTGGGAAGAAATTATAACTATACTTTCTATTTTATAGAAATCGAGTTTCATGAAGCTGTATATCCAATCAGGTCTATATACGAAGTATATAATCCTAGAAACATAATTAAAATTTGGGCTCAAGATTCTTCAAATGATCGGTGGATTTTATTGTGGGATGGATCGGTTCAGATTGTGCCATCGATATCAAGACTATTTTCCCCACCCTTACAGCTGTGTAACTTTAAAACCAACATACTCAAACTAGAATTTAAGCACAGTATATTAGACTACACAAAGCTAGACGCTGTGATGCTTATCGGAACGTCAGAATTGATCCTTCCCAGAAATCCTGAAGAGAGTTTAACTGATCTATTAAAAAGACTTAACTGCATGTATTCTCACCATGAGGATGTCCATAATCTAACAGCAAATTACGAAAATGCACATTTGGATATTGACCATCTTCAAAAGAATTTTCCTGAACACTGTGTTATTTGTAAAAGGTATTACATTTGTCAACATTATAGTCGGAGAGCTCGGAGCCAAAAAAGTCTCTGAAATGATAAAAGCTAGTTTTTTGATAGTCGATTACAGTACTGGTGTACATGAATATGCTCTGGTCAGTCAAGCAATCATTAGGACAGGTGTCATAGGTGAGCTGTTAAACATGTCGCGATTAACGAGTGCATCAAATGAATTGACAAAGACTGAAAGTTTTTCTGCAGGTTACACATTGCATATAAAGAAGAATTATCTTAGTCAGTCAACCATTCGATAGGACAACGCCCGTCAGTCAGCGTAAAAAGTGTGAACATTGTGCGCGCGCGATCGGTGCGGCGGGCGGCGGCTCGCTCTTGTCTTCGTTATTGACTGACGTCATTCCTACTAATTTTAGTTTAAAATATAATTGAATTATTAATAATAATGTTCATAGTATTAATTTTCTATGAAAATCTGATTTTTAATTTAAAAAATGTAATTACAATCATTAGAAAATAAATATTGAACAATTTAAGTACGTAAAAATTATTATAGTATTATATACAAAATTTTATTTGCAATAATGAAATTCATCAACTTCATTACCAAATTGAAATTCACGTGTACAAAATTTGTGGTATAGTGACAGATGAAAGGTAACGGTCTGTCGACAATGATGTCCTATTCAAAATTTCAGAGATATGCAAAAATTTGAAAGGTATATATACATATACATATAAAGATTACACAAATATCAAAATTTTTGTTAATTAGCATATATGACCAATACATATTTTTTTTAGAGTTGGAATTGACAGGATATTTTGATAATGATGGACTTTCATGTCTCGAAAATCTAGAGAGCCTGGAAAGTTTGACACTTGAAACAACACAAATAGAAGCAATGTCTTTGCAAAATACTGAAGAAAAATAAACGGTTGCGTGAATTAAGTTTGCGCTGTATACTTAGGGGGAGTTACAGTATGGAGGGGACCCCAGTCGACATTGTTGCAATAGAGTTAAGAAATTCGTGTCGGGACTTGCAAATAATAAATTTATATAAAACAGATGGAATTACATCGAAGGGTATTAATGCCATTGCTGACTGTAAGAATTTACGATCAGTGGATCTTGGGGAAATGTATGTGCTACATTTTCTTTCAAAATATATATTACGTATTCTTTATTAAAATTTGTTTTCCTTGCAAGATTTTTGAAAAAGTTACTTCGATTTTATTTTTGTGATTGAAGTTTTGTAATAATTATATAATTCTTGTTTCAGATACTATGACGACTTTAATGATAGCTTGAGCAGATTGCTTTCCTCTTGTCAACTGCTGGAAGAAATAGATTTGAATAGTATTGTCCTTGTCCTCACTGATCGCAATGTGAAATTACTAGCGGAGTGCAAAAACTTGAAACGTTTATATATGGCCAACGTGGAATTTGTAACACCTGATAATGTTTCCATTATTCTCGAGCAATGTCCTAAATTGGAACGGTTCCAAATGTGGGGCCACAATATTAGCTCCTACTTGGTTAACCAGTGGAAGAAAAGTCATCCACATGTGTTTTACGAAGAAGGAGGAGAATTGGAGTATATCTTGAAGGAGGATTATATATGTGAATAGTTCGAATTTTGTATTATCATCTTTTGTCAATTTCGTATATCTGGCATATTGGTATTTCATAATTTCAATTTTATTACACTGAGAAAAAAAGCTGTTGCTTCAATTAAAGTGCTATTCACGGGGTGCCAGAAACATAAGAGTTTATTCAATTGTATTATTATTAGACCCAATATCTGGATTATTAGATCAATAATTTAATTATTAATACTTACCAAATCAAGTTTTATTTAATATGTATAATCTATTGTAACTGTAAATAAATATATTATTTACTGTATAATTAAATGCTGGTATATTCAAGAAATTTGTAATTCTGACCTGGATTTATATCCTGTCTAAACTACACATATATGTTTAAATTGATGTTTTACCTAGTTATTGCACCAATAATGTTTAAATAAATCATAGCTTTAGTTTTTAACGCAGGAAGAGAAAATTTAACGTTTAAGCGCTAACCAATGTTGATGCATTTTTCTGAAGAAATACATATACACATATTGATTTTGTTGCATATTCGAAATCTAAAATCCGAGCATGCTAGAAGCACTTTCATCTTCAATGTGTCAGGTATTTTAAAAGAACACTAAATTTATCTTTTAAAATAGGCAAAATTCAAGCAGCTGTAACTTTGTTAAAAATAAATAAAATTTAAATTAAAAAAAAAATGATTTTAAAGCTTGAAATCTCTACTTTTAAAAGTTTTTATCGTGGATTGAATAAGAAATGACCATTTTGACTTTGATTGCTTATAACTTCCTTAAAAATCATCGTATTGCAATTCAAAATAATTCGTTAAGATTTGATTGATTAGTTCTGTAGTTATAGAAATTTCTGTAAATTTGGTAATTTTATGCGATCAAAATTATGGACCTTTGATCGCGTATAAAGTTGGCTCTAATCAACCAAATTTTAAAAAATTATATATGAAATAGGGGTAGAAGAAACCAACGAAGAGATTGGTTTTTTAGTTTTTTCTGCCAAAATGTTGTAAAACGTCAAAATATTGTTTTAGGCAATAAAATTACCCCTTAAAAAAGAACCCCTTTACCGATCATCGCCAAACTCAATACCAACCTTCCTTGAACGATACTCTATCAATTAAAAAAAAAAACAGCCCGATATCTCAATATTTGCGGAAGTTAGAGCAACCACAACATCAAATGTCCACACACACACACACACACACACATACGGACAGGCGATTTTTAGGCGATATTTCGACGTTTTACAACGATCTGAACATATTGACAGAAAAAACTCAAAAACCAATCTCTTCGTTGGTTTCTTCTACCCCTATTTCATATATAATTCGTTTAAATTTGATTGACTAGACCCAACTTTATGCGCAATCAAAGGTTCATATTCACGAAAACAAAGCTTCTTCTATGAAGAAGCAAAACAGATTCTTAAAGATGAAACTTTGCTTTATTGAACGGTATAATTGCCAAATTTTTTTAATAACAAATAGACATGATATACAGATGGATGGAAATAATGTAAATTATTTTTAAATGCAGAGTACTTAAAAGTACAAAAAAACATAAAAATAAATTTGTTTTATTTGTATCATGTCTACATGTTAATTGAAAAAATTTGGCAATTATACCGTTCAATAAAGCAAAGTTTCAGCTTTAAAAATCTGTTTTTTGAATTGCGATTTTAAGAGAGTTATGAGCAATCAAAGTAAAAATCCTCGTTTTTTATTTCAATCTACGATAACTCAGTAAGAAAAAATCATAGAAATATAAAAAAAAGATTTTGCAAGGTTTTACCGGAAATGCTTGTGCAATTTCTTTTTATAAAACGGAAGCAATCAAAAACTTATTAAATTTTATATATCGGACGGCGCGGCGCCCGGCGGGAAGGCAGAATCTTCGAAATGCGCTACGGCTAAACGATTATACTGGACAAAGCTCAAGAAATATTATACGTTTATTTTAACATCGTTATATGTATATTTACCCTTTAAATGCGAATCATGCTATCTCGAACAAAATTAGCTAAAGAGTTCGTTGCATTTTGGAGTTTTTCTTTTTCTCCAACTACTGCCCGACGGCATTCGGCGTTACCTCTTTTTTGTTTGCTAGCATTATGTAACAGCATTCTAAAATTCTTTTTCGTCTAATTTTATTTGAAAGAACATGCTTTGTCTAAAGAGGATAAATTAATGTAAATATAACGGCACTTCGTACAAGTGTTAAACAATTGTTTAATTTCGTACGTTGATGATTTAAAAAACTCCGTTCTTCTCGCCAATTATTTTTATTCAGTAACGTTTTGAAATTTTTTATTTTTAAATTTTTGATAATTGTGTCATTTATTAGCACCAACATTGTAATGTTAATATTTTCTTTATATTTTGACTATATACTTGTAAGTCCGATAATCACTAACAGGATATAACATATTTCAAATAAATGAAAATGCATATTGTTCATATACCGACGAAATTGATTATTAATTAGGCGAAAGTTGTCTTGCCTATAAAATAGTATTTGTAATATTTAATTTGTATTTATTAATTAATAAAACAGATTGTATATTAAAATATTTAAAAAATATTTCGTGTTGTTTAAGAAAACAACATTTTCATATGTTAAAGTTGATTCCAATTTGTTATATTGCTAATCTTGCAAAATATGTTGCTATATTTTGCGTGCGCGTAAATTCTATATATATATACATATCGCTGTGCACTTGGCATGAGATACGACCGTGTCTTTTAATAAGCAAGTGTTATTATTAAATACATTTAGTAATTTAATAAACAATACACTATTAATATTAAATTATTATTAAATAATAGCGAAAAATATATATTACGTATTCGTCGAGACGCTTAAAAGATCATTAAAATGTGAGAAAAATAGTTTTGAGTTATGAGGAAAGCGAGAATCTGAAGTTTGCAGTCGTCTTTAATTTCTCAGAAATCGCTCCTGTTACGCGGGAAGCATGATGAGCAAAGAGGTTGTAGTAGATATTCGAGCAGCGGCACGCTTACCCTCAGTTATTATATTTACAAATACATACATTTGAATTTTTTTACTAATGTCAGATTGCACGAAGGCGTTCGAAATAAATATACTCGCGTAATTTTGTAATGTTAAACTTTTGACAGATATCAAATTTTGCGAACAAGAAACTATTATTTAATTGTTGGTTCAGCATTCAAACCTTCATATCTTCACATTTATAAAAAAAAATTTACAATAATCTGTAAAACGTGAAATTTTGAACAAAAAATAAACAAGATGATAATAGCAGAATAGTTTTTCTTTACAGTTTTTAGATAATTAAATCGAGTCGATTTAATTCCGGGGAGGAGAAAGGGTTTTTAATTCTAACAATTACTGTGTTTTAAGTCCGACAAATAATCGGCGCGCAGTTTGTTGGAAAAATTATATGTATATATATATATATATATATAATAGACATATAAAAAAGTTTTGTGTACCAAATTTCAATGAAAGTCCACTCTAAATTTTGTGTTAAAATAACTCATTCATTATGTGTTACTTGTTTTTTTGTGTGGCTGTGTTATAATATCATTTCTAGACAAAGAACAAAAAAGTACGAATGCTGGTTAGTTCTTTAGATAATACTACATTCTTGAGATTGCCTTTCATTTAAATAATTAACTTTTTTGTAAACTTTAATAGACATTTTTTTATCTAGGAAATTAAAAGGATATATATATATATATACATTATTTTCACAACGAGACTTATATTAGTGTACAATCAACAAACAATTTTTTAAATTTTTCTGTCAATATTAACAAATTTAATGTCTAGATTAACTGCAAATATAAATATTTTATTAACGTCAGCGAATTTCTCGAAATCGTAAAACGTAAGAGACTGCAAAATTTCCGTTATTATTGTTTTTGTAGTAAAAAATACAAATAGAATTATGAGACCAAATTATAGATCAAAATTGTTTTCAATAAATATTTAATATGGAGCGCGTACACTTGGCGCGTTTTCTTATCTTTTTTTGAAAAAAGGTAAGTTTTGTATAGATTTGTATTTTACACACAAGACATTTTTATAATACTCAACAATATACTAAAATATCTATATAATCTTAATTGTGTATTTCAACAATATAAACTTAAGAACTTCATGGTAATCACAGAGAGGAATCGAAGGAGGAACCCTGTTAAGGATACAAAGATCAATATTCTTGATATAAAATTAATATTTTTGTTCCGGTAATAAACGTTGCTTGTTACGAATCACTACTATATTATACCTACATAATCCGCGTTTTCCGACTAATGCAACTGATGTAATCTAACGGTAAAGTAAAAAATTCACAATAAAGATATTAATCATTAATAATTTTATTACAAGTTTAAGTAAAAATACAAATTATCATGCACCTTAATTTTATATTATACAATGTTACGTAAATTCCGACATATTGCACCCCGAGAAGAACACTGTCACAACTCAAAAAAATAATGCTTGTCTGTGTCGTTATCGGAATCCGTGTTGTTTATTCAGATTCTTTGGTAAAACATCTTTTTATTCAGACAGCAGGTCTCATAAATCACTTTGAAACCAGTTATCCAGAAAGCCTAATGTTTCACTTTCCAACAACTCAAATGATGGTAAAACTTCATCGTTCAAAACTTCATCAACTCTGAAATTATACATAATATAATATAATTAATTAAATCTGCGGAAAGGCATAAAATGTGTAAATGTTTTCAAAAAATATTACAATGGTAATGAAGAAATGTAACACAAGTACATAAAAAATATTAAAAAGTATATACGCATTATATGCAAATAAATCATAAGTGTCAAAAGTAGAAATAAGTTTAATTTAATTGGATAAATATTACTGAGACAGACCTAAATGTTAACATATAAATATTTATGTCTTTTTTTCACAATGTAATTTTTATATATTTAAGTTAGTATATATATACATCAGTCCATTTGTTAGGGAATAGTCGCTAATGCGTGCGTTAACCGATCGAGGATCAATTCGCGC
Organism: Temnothorax ravouxi; assembly: GCA_030770255.1. Lineage (NCBI taxonomy): Eukaryota > Metazoa > Arthropoda > Insecta > Hymenoptera > Formicidae > Temnothorax > Temnothorax ravouxi. The sequence continues at coordinate 47,282 of JASTWP010000388.1, forward strand.
TCGCGCTCGCGCTCCGCGTGCGCCCCACGTGTCACCCGCTTCGTATTACGCGCGACGATCGATGCCGAACGGATCGATGCCGATCCTTCGTTGTACATACATCACGTTCGGGCCGGTAGAACATGATCGAGAGAGAGTCGGCTTTTCTCAGCGCACCGAGACGGATCGAAGTAATAATTGCTCCGTGTGAATCCGTGATTTCGGTGATTTGCCGTACGAGAATTGAGACCAGCGGATACCGTTCTGACTGTACAGGATTGCCTGTGAAATCCGGAGCACAGTCGGTCAATCGCGAGCGGAGTGGAACTGTGCAAGTGAATTCGGAGCACACTCGGCGTGCACGCACGAAACTTCGTCGCAGGTTTTGCAAGCCGGTGCCATCTCCGTTCTAACGCCCACGACGGCCAGCCACGTGCTTTCGAGACTTAGTTACTGGAATACCGCTCGCCTCATCCTATCGGTTATGTATTAACAATAACCGAACAGAATTAAACAATACGTGTGATCAGTGAAAATTGGAGCCGTTATTTCAAAGTCCTTCCGCCTTGGTTTGCGAGCCTTCGTCAAGGTTGTCCCAGCCAACCATAACAACAAACATATTGGTCCTTCGAGCCGGATCGCTGCCAAGTAGAAAAACTTGTTTGTGACTTTAACGGACTGATTATTGATATATCGCTGGATCACCATGTCTTCCGTTGAGGAGCTGTTGGTCATGCAAGACCAGCATATGAATACTGTGTCTCGTGCGTTGCCAAATTATAAGAAGCTCGGTCAAGCGAAATGGACTTCAGCCGTTACACGACAGCGTCTCGCATCGTTAAAGGAGACGTACGCCAAATGCCAGGAACTAAATGGCAAAATCTCGTTCCTTGCCGACGAGAAGCTCAGAAATGCGCATCCGTATTTCACCCAGAATTATATTTCATCGCCTGCGAGGACTACTATAATGAAGCTGCCGACTTCATGTCCGACATTCTCGCCACTCACGAGGACCACGTATCTTCATTCGTCACTCTACGCGACGGAAGCAGCTTCTCCGACCCGTTCCGTGCTGCAACGCATCTTCCCAGGATCAGCCTGCCGACCTTCGACGGGAGTCCAGATAAGTGGAAAAGCTTCCGCGACAGATTTAAATCTTTAGTTTCCAGCGACCCTCATTTGTCGAATGTAGATCGCATGCACTACCTGTGCTCCTGTGTAAAAGGGGATGCAAGTAAGGCGCTTGACCATCTCGCGGTTACCGGCGCTCAGAATTTCCAGGTCGCGTGGAATATTCTCGTGTCTCGGTATGACAACAAACGTCGCCTTATCACCGTTTATTTACAAAGTCTTTTCAATTTTCCGTCGCTTACCGCAGAAACCTCTAACGATCTTCGGAATCTTCGCGATCAAACTAACGCAGCAATTCAAGCGCTCACGAATCTCGGGCGAGCAGTCGAACATTGGGATGATTTGATTGTTTTCCTTGTATCTCAAAGACTTGATCAATCATCGCGAAAGGCTTGGGAGCTCAAGCTCGGAAACTCCGTCGATTACTCTCGTTATCGTGAACTTGATCAATTTCTCGAGTCGCGTATTCGTGCATTAGAGGCAATCGTACCCCCGCAAAAGGAAAAACCTGGGGAATCCGCGAAGAAAAAATTGCTCGCGTCTCATTCCGCTTCCGCAGTTCCGCTTGCATGTGCTATATGCAAAGCAACATTTACTCTATCAATGCCCCGCGTTTTTAAAGCAATCTCCATCCCAACGTTCCGACTTTATTAGAAAAAATAAGCGATGTCTGAACTGTTTCAGTACCAAACATAATGTAAACGAATGTACAAGCGCTCACGCGTGTCGACAATGTCACAAGAGACATCATTCGTTATTACATTTTGAAAATCTCGCTAAGCCGGTGGGACCTTTCGTCGCGTTTCTCGTCTTGGCCTAAATTACTCCGAGTCACCGCGTACCTTTACCGATTCCTATTGAGACGACGCTCACTCCCGCCTATCGATGGGCATTCTCCGCGCTTGTTACCTGACGGAATTCAACGAACTAAACGTTACTGGCTCAGAACCATGCAATCTGAAATGTTTCCCCACGAACTTGCCGCGCTAAAAAACTCAAAAGCCCTTCCGAAAACCAGTCCGCTTTCCCCCCTCAATCCGTACTTAGATCCCGACGGCCTGATCCGCGTAGGCGGCAGGCTTCGTTACGCTTGCCTTCCTGGTACGACAAAAAACCCGATCGTCCTTCGGTCACACTCGTTGTTGTCTCGCCTTATCGAACATCATCATTTACGAGTGTTGCATGCCGGCCCTCAGCTTACCCTCGCGTCATTGCGCAGCGAGTATTGGATTCTCCGTGCTCGAGCAACCGTTCGCTTTGTTATTTACAAGTGCATTCAATGCACACGCGAACGTGTCGAAACACCGATCGAACTTATGGGAGATCTACCGGAAGCCCGAGTTAACCGTACCGTTCGAGCCTTTATACACACCGGCGTCGACTACGCAGGTCCCATCGCTGCCCGCTCAGCTCCCGGTCGGGGACACAAATCGCACAAGGCTTACATTGCTTTGTTCGTTTGTTTAACTATCAAAGCCATTCACTTAGAATTTGTCAGTGATTATAGCTCTGCAGCGTTCCTGGCCACGTATCAACGATTTGTGTCTCGCCGAGGGCTGCCAAAAGCTATGTACTCAGATAATGGCACGACCTTTCAAGGTGCTGATCGCGAGCTCTCACGTGCGCACTCGCAGGCAATCCGGGATCCGAATTATCTAAACCGACTCGCGACCGACAACATTGAATGGCATTTTTTGCCTCCTGCTGCACCTTATTTTGGAGGCCTGTGCGGGAGGCCGGCGTTCGGAGCGTAAAGCATCATTTAAAACGATGCATCGGCCTCCACACGCTTACGTTTGAGGAAATGACCACGCTTCTCTGTAAAATTGAGGCATGCCTGAACTCCAGGCCCATTGCCCCCGTGTCCGATAGTTTTGATGATTATCAAGCTTTGACTCCTGGTCATTTCCTCGTCGGTACCGCTTTTGTCGCCCCTCCCGAGCCGAGCGTGCTCGATCTCAAAGAAACGAGACTATCGCGCTGGCAAATGCTCCAGCGACTAACCGAAGTTTTTTGGAGGTCGTGGTCAAGCAACTACTTATTGCATTCCCTTCAACAACGCCCTAAGTAGCGCGTCGTCCAGCGATTGGCCAAAGTCGGTCAAATCGTCCTTTTGCGCAACCCGTTGGTCCCTCCGTGCCAATGGGAACTCGGTCGCATTATCGCTTGTCATCCCGGAGATGACGGCTTAACTCGTGTAGTCACGGTAAAAACGCATCGATCTGAGTACAGACGACCGATTGTCAAATTATGTTTTTTCCCCGTTGAGATTAATAATGAAGAAATAAATTCTGCCACGGCGGGCGGCGATGCCTCCTGACAGCGCTCGTCTGCATTCATCGATAAACTTAATTTCTAAGTTATGTGTCATTTAAGATTTCTTGTATATAGTTGTATAAATCATTAGCCTCACCACCAGATTTAGATCGTAAGCATTTCGAATGTTCTTTGTCCATTCGAGGCGGGTGGTATGTTAGGGAATAGGCGCTAATGCGTGCGTTAACCGATCGAGGATCAATTCGCGCTCGCGCTCACGCTCCGCGTGCGCCCTACGTGTCACCCGCTCCGTATTACGCGCGACGATCAATGCCGAACAGACCCGATCCTTCGTTGTACATACATCACGTTCGGGCCGGTAGAACATGATCGAGAGAGAGTCGGCTTTTCTCAGCGCACCGAGACGGATCGAAGTAATAATTGCTCCGTGTAAATCCGTGATTTCGGATAGAGAGATCGCAGAATAGATTATAGATATGTACAACAGATCGCGGACGCGGGTACGATAACGGTGATATACAGAGATCGCGGAGTTCGCGGATCGGCGGGCGCGCGGGCTCGCGGGAATACGGTGGGCGGCGCGGCATCGCGGCGCGGCAGCGTAACCTCGGACCGCGGCGGCGGTAATCCGCACGCGACGCTGGAGCGCGATTAGACGCGATGGACGCGATTTCGAGCGGCAAGACCCTTAGCAGAGATGAAGAAGTACTCTCTATGTCTTAGTTACGCAATACAATAATGAAATAAGATAATTACCCGAAGTCATCACCTATTCCTGTTCCTTGTTCCACAATTCCAAAATTGTCGTCTCTCTGCATTGATGTATTGGGTGCGGATCCGGAATTTTGTGGTGCGGCGATTAAGAAACTAGAAAACGTAAAAAGTTTTTTAAATTTAAAACGGAGTAGATAGATATGTACAACAGATCGCGGACGCGGGTACGATAACGGTGATATACAGAGATCGCAGAGATCGCGGATCGGCGGGCTCGCGGGAATACAGTGGGCGGCGCGGCATCGCCGGGATCCCGCGAGATTTGGCAATGTCTTAAGAAAATAATATTTTTGAAAACAATCTCGCATTAATCTCGCGGGACTGAGAACGGCGCGGAATTGCACTAAAATAATTACAGAAAAAAAAACTAATATTTTCACTCACCCATCCTGGGAACTTGTATTAGATGCATAATTTTCAGCTATCTGATGTTTCTTAATTAAGTGTGTTTCAAAATAATTTAGGCCGTGAATAGTCTTTTGCGACCAATTGTTGCAACGATTACAAGTAGTTATTTTGGAGTTCACCGTATAATGTTGACCGTACGAGATCCAACTGCTTGTTATCTCTTTTACTATGAAATTGACTATTTCTTTATGTAATTGCAAGTGCTTTAGCACATCATCTCTATTGAATACTTTGAATTCGGTTTCGCAAATTTTACATGTTGCAATGTACTTGCAGTGTTCGTGTTCGAAATACCGATCTGGAATGCTGATGGATTCGTCTTTCCATACAAAATTTCCTTGGGTGTTATATAGTTTATGTTTGTGAAATAAGTGAGCTTCTAACGATATTTTATCTCTTGAAGTTGTTTGACAATATTTGCACTGCATTTTACCCTTACTTAAAGTCTGATATTGCTCCTCAATTGAATGATAATATATATATTGCAATTGAACTGCCATTCTATCCGCACTATCCGCACTAATACAGTATATCACGAAGAATGTCTTACTGTTTAATGTGACACACTGACTGCTTGCAGAGAAACATGCAAATATCTTTTCCTCTTCTAAATAAATGTAAATATTGTATAGATATATATATATATACACAAAAATAATAGCTAGTAACTATAATAATAGCTAGTTATTTATTGTTTGACTCGGGACGCGGCTATCTTCAGGTGCATGGGAAGACACCATTAGAACGCCGTGTGTCCATACGTAGTATATTTCAAAAGAAGATGTGAAATCTTTAAATTGCGTCTTGCAATTGCAAAGAGAATATATATATATATTGCTATAAAAAATAATTGAAAAAGAATTTAAGAGGTAACAGTACAAAAGCTTTTAGCAATTTAAAGATTTCACATTTTTTTTTTTGAAATACATGTCACTTGGTTTGAGTTAAGTAACATAATTTTGTCATATAATAATTTTGTTAAAGAGAAATTAAAACTACTATCACTTTTAGATTGGATTTTTGAATTTACAAAATACATTGCGTGTACTTGGCGTCTTTTGTTACTTTTTTGAAAAAGGTAATTTTGTACTGATATCACGCATTTCGTAATTAAGCAGGAATCAGCAAAAGATTTTTTATTTTTTATTATTTAATTATTCACAAAATTAGCAATAACCAATTAAATTTTTATTGAATTAGCAAATTATATAATAATATTCTGGAAACGATACAAGTGTCTTAAAAAATACCTTTTACTTTTTTATAAACGCTTAAGGTATCGATACAATAAATAATAGTATAAAAGCTACATTTAGATGGAACGGTAATAATTTACACATCCTACCTCTATAATTATGTTAAAATCATAATAGCGTAATAAACGACTCATAAAAATAAATGTGATAGTATTTATGAAATAAAATTAAGTATGAAATATACGTTTAAGAAATATTACTTTAATGATATTATATTATCTTACACGTTATTAACATTCCATACAGCCGAAGCAGATAGATGCTATGATATACAGGATACCTTTAAACAATTGTTTCATTTTCTAACATTTTTCAGATATACTGTAATATAATCGTTATATTTTTTTACTCAAAAATACTAACGCAAATTATTCGGACATTGTCACTATGTACTAAAAAATCAGATAAAAATAGTTTGTAATCATACAAAAAAAGAGAGAGAGAGATACTGTTTCGGTAATGTGTGTGTACAAATCGTTTTAATTCACATATCTCTCATTTTCATACCGATCATCATTTCATAATGATGCATTTGCAACGAAATAGATACGTCAGCAACATTCGAAACCATCGACTGGAAAAAGCATTCCTTTTGGTCTGTTCGTTGTGACGGATAAAATCGTATACGTATATAGATTCAGTACTCAGCAGTGGATTCACTTCAATTAATGCGATTTTAAGGCGGAGCTAAATTCAAAGAATCGTCGTTGTTACTAAATATGCTTACAAACCCTGTGAATAGCGCTAATTTTGGTGCCACGCGCAGGTCTTCCCTCTTCGTGGCTGTATCCTGATCGGGCATCATCTTGTTTGCAATAGACTTTTCCATTCAGCATTAACGTAAAAAATAAAAAAGCCGTCGTACTATCTGAAATCGTTATATATAATTGTCTTGGTATTATAATCAATTTTATAATAAGTGTTTTTTCTCCGATAGCATAAGCAAAATTAATTTTAGGAAATTTAATTATTTTATCTTTTTCTGAAGATTGAATAAAAAAACGAAACTAAATATATCAAGTTCTTTTCAAATAATAGACAACTTGAATTAATTATTTGCTACACCGTATTACCATTAACAATGCTATGGAATTTATACAGGTTGCATTGTTGTCTAATGCAACATTTTTGGGAACACATTCGGCAACTTTTATTAAATTTCACATAGAAGAGATTAGGCATACTAAAGAATTTCGAGATCTACTACAAGTGAATTTAATTAAGATAATGAAATTGATTGAGAAAAATAAATTATTTGAAGTCAGCACTTGTCATTTTTTGTTACCATTTAAGACAGATAAGGAATTTACATTTGCAATAAATAAAGAGTATTTCTGAAAGAGCGCCCATTAATTACATTGCGCTATTTTTTTTCAAAAATTGAGTCGAAGAAATTTGAACCATTTTTTTTCTATAATGCATAATTCTAATGCATAATCTATACAGCAGTAATTATTAACTAAAGTCAATTCAATTAGCACCATTTTTTAACCGATCGCTCACTGACGTACTAATTCAGAATTTTTCAACTCAATTTTTGATAAGAAATAGCGTTATGTAATTATTGGGCATTTTTTAAGAAACACTGTGTGAGAATTTATATTCAAAATAAGTACTAATATATTAATTACACTTAATGTAGTTTAGTTATAAGTTTTCTCAAGTCTACAGGTTGATTTAAAACAAAAGGAAATAAGAATTCTTACAAACCTATGTTACCTGTAAATATTTCATTTATTTTTATCAGTACTACGTCTTATTAAAAATTTCGTTCTGTAGATTATTCTGCGTACATACACATTATAGCGTCGGAGTCTTTAGCAACTACCTTTTTCAACGAAATATAAATTTTTCTTAAATTTAAGCTTGATTTTTGTTTTTAATGTTTATTTACGTTTTCGATGTTGTCATTAATTCGAGTTCAATGAAATGTGATTTATTTGAAACAATCAAATTCATAATTATTCAATATAGGTAATATATGTAGAAAAAATAAAGAAACTTATAGATACTTTATTATTTATTTCTTTACCAGTTTATTTATCTTTATTTCTAATTCAGAGACGTATGTTATGTTGAGCGAATTACATGCACAGATGCTCGATTTAATAGAAATATACAATTCAATCTCACACCTGGAGACGAAAGAAAATAAATTCAACAAATTTGAGTTAAATTTAATAACTCATTATCTTGAAATTTAAACATTTTGTTGTATGTAAACATTTTGAGATAATGTTATTAAATTTATTTTGAAAAAATAAAAATAAAACATAGCTTTTCTGATTGAATTTGCATTTCTTAATTGTTAATTTAGTCTCTGTGCTTCATTCGATATGAAATCGTATCGTCGTTTTAGAAGAAGGTAATTCGAAAGTAAAAAATAAGACCAAAATGTGAGCAATAAAAGGTCTGCAAATTTATTTCCAAACGATAACAATATTGTTAAAATGCAATGTTGGAGCAGTCAGTTAAAGCCATCAGAATGTAATGTATTCTATACATAATAAAGTTCGTGATATATCATTCATCGAATCTATTCGTTTGTTTATCTTTCCGCTAGCATATTTTAGAGATGCAATTAACAGTTATTGCATAAATAAGAAAGTCGATACTTATAATTAAGTAACACCGTAATAATTATTACGATAAAAGTGCGCAAAACTTTAAAATAAAATCTTCTAATATTTTGAAGTCAATCTCACCATCAGCGAAAATAGTTGTGAGTTATAAAAGTTCTTCATATAGATCTAGCATCTGATTATTCAGCTCCTTTCGGCAATTGCAAATTTTATACAAAATATTTCACCGGAAGAAATATTGACTGTTTTTAGCAATGATAAATAAGTTGATCATTTTCAGATTTCTCGAATAAAATTAAAAATATTCGAGATTGCGATAGCTTAAGGACAGCAATAGATTCATTGCAGGCGTTGCGACATTTTATCGATTTTCTTCTCAACGCTTATCATAACGAAACTTGATAGCTGTTCTGGGGGCTTCTTCGGCAATCGATGATTTAAACGCGTGTTGAGATTTCAAACGTGATCAAGATGAGACCAAACGTAAGCTGCTATCGCGCTGTGTGTTTACAAACTTAGTCATAACAAACCGAATAGTAACATTTACTTCGCCAATGAATAATTAACAGTAAAGACTTTTTAATCAAACTTACTTTGATGCAATGATCGTATTGTCAGAATAAACAAAAAATTATAGTCAGTAGGATCGATTCAAAAAGTCTTTACAGTCATAACGATTCCGAGAAGCCAATAGATCTATCGTTTCCGCTCGCTGTTGTCAAGGGTTCAAAGTTTTTGGTATATTTTTTGTTCATTTCGAGTATAAAAAATCGCGGGACATTCTTACGTCGGTCAATCATCTGCAGTCAATTAATTGTCGTCAGTTATATTACCTACTTTTGGTCGCAGTCTAAATTACAGTAAACGAAAATGTAACTCTAAACGAATTTGATCCGGGACACTCGCCGTTCGGTCTACCTCTAAATTCTAAACTTCGTGTAAATTAATTTTCTTTTTTCCCTTTTGTATATTTCGGCTATTTAGTAAAGTGATCAACGCCGATTCTCTTGACCGAGCCGTTCAAAAATTCCTCAAGTGTCCTTGTCTCGCTCTTGATCTTCCTTTAACATTCGATGGGACGAACGTTTCTTCTTCTTCTCGGTCTTCTCTATTTTCTCTTTATCCTTATCCTTGTCCTTCGACATTTTTTTTTCTCTTCTCCTTCGCATCTCCCTAGAATTGGTAAAAAATAAGTAATAAATCCACAATTCATTCAAAATCAATCATGATAATTGTGAAGAATACGTTCTCTAGTTCAACTAAAAATCTTGTATATACGTCACTGTTGAAGATAATTACTTTTTCTTTGTGTTTCTTTTTCTCCTTCATCACCGGACTACTGGCGTTGAAGCTCACCTGGCGCATACTATTAGTGTCATCGAGCAGCTCCAAATAAACATTGGAACTCGTCACGCTAACATCCAGACTCTTATCACTCAATTTCAGTCTATCGCAATCTTTCCTCGTACTAGTGCTACTCACATCTTCACCTCCTTCCGGACTTTGCCGCCATTTGGAATATCTCATCGTAACCAGCGGTCAAAAGCGTCTGAGTACATACATGTACATGTATACATGTTTTCAACGATTCTTTGACTCTGACGCTTCCTGCTTATCTATACCTACTTGTCTATAACATATCTTTAAACTGTTAAAAAATCTGATGGGTCCTATGACGCAGAAATTTTCCACGGAACGGCACAAAATTTATAAAGCAAAACGACAATGATGAAACATGATGAAACATCTCTTACAATTAAATAATTAATATGAAATAATATTTGAAGTAAATATTAAATATTAATATTAAATAAATGTTTCTTTATATTATTTTATTGCAAATAAATAAATAATGCAAAATAAATATTAAATTAATGTCGAATAAATATTAAATAAATATTATTTTTGCAATAAATTGTACAATGTATAATTAATAAAAAATAAATATTTTAAAAATATTTTAAAAATATTGTCTGCTGATTGGGGGGACTTCACCCTGAGAAGGAAAATTGTCATGTTTTGTTTATCTTTAATTAATTATAGTTGAAATATCATAACGTTGCATGTCACATCTCAAGTAAGTACGTGGGCTTCAAGTGCTTTGTTGTATAATGTATATATAAAATATAAAATATATATACATATGTAATAATACGATAAAAATTTTACTGTGACATAATGGAATTACGTTATATAAATTTTCTCAAAAACTAACATTTTAAAATATTTAAAAAACATGACATTATTTATAATTGTCAATAAATGATTGAAGGTATAAATTATTGTATATTGTTGAATTTATAGGCATCTGTTAAGATTTTATTATCGATATTTATTGTTAGTTGAGAATAAATCTTATATCACGATTTAAATTGTTTTGGATTCAGATTTTCGTGATGAATCAAGCGATATAATAAAGCGCTCGCGCATGAAAGATTTATTGTATTAATAAATTCAGCCTTTTAATAAATTGTTTTTGTGAGAAGGAGCGTTTGCGTCTAATATGCCAATGGAACATAGGGTACATGAAATGTCATACAAAAAATAGCCATCGATATTCCCTCCACTTTGCCTCAATCCTGATTGGTCAAGTTAGCGGTCCAGGAAATCGATCATGTATCTTTTCCCCTAGCGCGACAATGTGAAAAATGAAAAGTTTCACACCATTAAAGTTGGTGATGCTGGAGCCGTCTGTATAACCGACAAAATTATCATTTTCTATGTTATCGACTATATCTGTCCTTGTATAGACAAAGATATAAGACAAGGATAGCATGCTACCATAGTATACCTAAACTTTGGGAAAAACGAGGCCGACAGACCGACAGAGCCGACAGAGGTCTCCACTCTTACTTTTGTCGTCAACTCCAACGACAAATATGCTCAAATATTTATATGTTATAAATATAAACGCACAAATTATATTTGTATATACAATACTTGTCTTTGTATCAACAATTGTTAAGTCTTAAGTCTCCAAGCTGACTTTGTATAAATCCGGCAAGAATAAAGCATAAGAAAGATGGCGACGAGTAGGCGGGATTGCGGGAAAGCTTATGGTGCGAACCAGAGAGAAGGATGAGAGGCGCAATGACGGCGATTTTCTTGGGACGCTTTTGCTAGGCCGTACAATAGCGCCACACATCCACTTTCAGGAATTGGAACTACGAGTCACATCCACTTTTCGATACTGTCGATGAAGTTGGTTCATGTCCGTGCTACGTATACATCGTATACATCCACTTTTCGATATTGTCGGTGTTTGGTGGTTCGTGTCCGTGCTACATCCATATGCTGCGACACGCGCCGGCTATGCGACGTTGCCACGATGCTGCACGATGCCACGCAATTTCGGGTATCGCGTCTCCGTGCCTCGCCAGCCGGCCGGCCGGCCAGCCGGGCCAGCCTCGCAGACTCTGCCAAGTCTCGAGTTGTCAAATCGACGATGCGCTACGTTACATTTATAAATATTTATTTAATTATATTTACAATTTATATATATATAAATATATACATATATATATATATATATATATATATATATATATATATATATATATGTAGGTCCAGAGGTATGTTCCGGGACTGTTTACGTTTTTTGAAATGTACAGTCCTGGAATATAACGCATATATATGTATATAATCAGATTCAAAAAACTGTCCCGAAAATTGCCGTCAGACATGAATTTTTCCAGGACAGTCCTGGAAACTGCCAGATGTCCCGGAATATATCGATGTAAAAAATAAACGTCCCGGAACATACTTCCAGACCTATATATATATAAATGTATATATATATTTATATATAAATATAAAAATTGCAAATATAATTAAATAAATATTAATAAACATAAAAATTAAAATTTGTAAGGATAATGTATAAATAGCAAACCCTGTTTTTGCCCTGGTTTTGCTCTTTTATCTGAAAAAAGTCCTACATTAGGAAAACATTAACTTTAACATAGTATAGCATGATATTTAAATTTAATATTTAAATGCATAATAATAATTAAATAAATATTAGCTATTGAGAAAAGAATTTTAGTTTATAGTATTCTTATTAAGTTTATAATTTTAGCTATGCATGTTTAAACGGCCAAATCACGAGAGCCAAAAGAGAGATATTGAATTAAAATAGAAACAATTTATTAAACAAACAATACACATATTAAATATAAAGTGCAAACACAGAAATTGTATATTTTTCTATACTTAAATGCAATAGGAAGAAATAATTAAACAAGTATCCTTGCATAGGAATATTATGCATAATTTTTACAAAACATATTTAAGATTCGCGCAATTGAGATATGTAATAAAATTAATAACGATTCTATAAATCTTAGGTATATGTTAATAATACGACATAATCTTTTTAATCATGAAACTACATTACAAACTAACGGAAAAAGATTCGTATCCTAAATGCCAATAATTTTTCTAATGTAACAATAATAATACTGAAAATATATGGATAGAAATATATATAATAAATAATAACATAATTAATGATATACAAGAGCTTTTGTCGCGCATATCAATTTTCAATAATGATATGATAGATATTGTAACAAATACGTTTTACGTTCATTCGAAAACAAATTATGTGTACACATAATAAAAATTGTATGAGTTAAAATTATGTGTATACACATAACAAAAATGCGGAATTATTTTTATGTCAGACATAATTTTAATTCATCCAATTTTTATTATGTCAAGATATAATTTTAATTCATCCAATTTTTATTATGTCTAGACATAAATTTTAATTCAGCGATTTTTTATTATGTCATGACATAATTTTAGTTCTGCCGCTAGGGAATTTTCAAGTCGATTCTTATGAATCAAGCTTGAATTCGATGTCTAAGTGTCCCAGATTGCCGATGACGAGGTCCACATAGTGCGCTCCATAGTTTTCGGTGTCCATGTGTATTAATACCTTGTATTCGATATCCACGTGTTCCAGGTTGCCGATGACGGGTTCCAAATAGTGCGCTCCATAGTTTTCGGTGTCCAGGTGTAATAATACGTTGAATTCGATGTCTAGGGGTCCCACGTTGCCGATGACGAGGTCCACATAGTGCGCTTCGTATATAGTTTTCGGTGTCTACGTGTATTGATACCTCAAATTCGATATCTACGTGTCCTACATTTGGATTTAAAGTTATTAATACACCTAGATACCAAAAACTACGAAGCGCACTATGTGGACCTCGTCATCGGCAACCTGAAGCACGTAGACATCAAATTCGAGGTATTATTACACCTATAGACACCGAAAACTACGGAGCGTGCTATCTGAACCTCGTCATCAGCAACCTGGGACACCTAGACATCAATTTCAAGGTATTAATACACGTAGACACCGAAAACTACGAAGCGCACTATGTGGACCTCGTCATCGGCAACTTGGGACACCTAGAAATCGAATTCAAGGTATTAATACACGTAAACACCGAAAACTACGGAACTCACTATCTAGACATCGTCATCGGCAACCTGGGACACCTAGACATCGCATTCAACGTATTATTACACCTGGACACCGAAAACTACGAAGCGCACTATGTGGACCTCGTCATCGGCAACCTGGGACACCTAGACATCGAATTCAACGTACGATTACACCTGGACACCAAAAACTATGAACCGAACTATCTGGATCCCGTCATTGGCAACCTGGGACACGTGAACATCGAATTCAAGGTTTTAATACACGTAGACACCGAAAACTACGAAGCGCATTATGTGTACCTCGTCATCGGCAACCTGGGACACCTAAACATCGAATTCAACGTACGATTACACCTGGACACCGAAAACTATGAAGCGCACTATCTGAATCCCGTCATCGGCAACCTGGGACACGTGGTGTTGGCTCAACAAATCGCATTCATTTCACTCAAAAGAACGAACTTTATTTGATCCAACGTTTACACACATTTGTATGAAATAAATCATGTCAACTGTATCGCCGAGTTGACACAAATATGAATGATAAAGTAAATTAGCAATACCAACAAAACATTCATTTATATTAAATATAATTTGTTTGCTTGAAATAAATATTTTAGAAAAGTGTCAACCATATATATTTAATTGGCATAAAGAAACCTTTTTCTCAGGCAGAATTAAAATATGTTAGTAAAAGAATTGCGGTGAAAGGTACGGTTTGCGGGATGATTTGCGATCAATAACTGCGGAATAGATGCGGAATAGAGGTTGCGATTAAAACATTGTTTGCGGAATGTATTGCGGTTAGTGACTGCAGAATAGGTGCAAAATATATTAGGTTACGGAATCAGTTGGGATTGAAACATTATAGTTGCGAAATGATTTGCGGCTACAGTAAAAACATCATTATATCGACTCATAACAGTCGATGGTGTCCTCTTCTAATAACGCAGTAGGGGAGACCGAGGCTCGTTGGCACAAGAAGCAAGTTGGCAATGCGTTCCGTTTATGTATATAATAGCAAAAAAACAATGGAAAAAGTTATCACAAAATATCTCGTATATGACATAGGTGCTTTTTCCAAAGTTTTGTTTTAATCAGACAAGTATTACAATAAAAAAAGGGAAAACTCTGATTCAAGAGGTGGCAAGTAAATTTTCGAGCGTTTCAAAATATCGTATTAATGTTCATATTCAACTTGAGAAGTAAATCAAAGTGACGTATCATTAGTTAAAAGAAAAGTTTCTGTTACTAGACATGTTATTTTGACTATAACAACAGTAATTTATTGTAATAAAATAACTGAAATAAAACGTATGTAGGGATGGGGTATGTTGGTTCATATCAAAAGACACGCTTAGCTTGACTTGTTGCCGCGTGAGACTTGTTTGAGTATGTGATTTGCTACCTATACAATGCTGATAGAAGCTAGATATATATTTATATTAATATTTTTATGATGAAAGCTACATCTAAAATAGTTTATAATTGTTTTTCTGCTACAGCATTTTGCTATTCGATTATTACAAAATAACTTTAAAAGATACAATCTTTATCAAGAAGTACGTATTTGTTATCCATTTTGTGTTTCTATTACGTTTTAATTAATTTAGCATGGACTTTTGTCGCATATAGCCAACTTACCCTACTATCGGAGCAAGTTGGCTACAATGCAGCATGTTCGTATTTCACTTATTACAAAGAAACTAGTATACAGGAGCGTTCTTAGCATAAAAATGTAGAAAAAGGTTCTCTCTATCATATTAGTACCGTTTAATCATAATAATTAGTTGTATAAAAACTCAAATGCCGAAATTGTAAAAACGGTGCCAACGAACTCCGGTTTCCCCTAAAAATCGTGTGAATCGTACACTTCGAGAGCTTGTAGCAAAGAAACTGTCCATTTTTTAGCTTTTTGCCATTAGGTTTTTTTATCAGGGGATCTCATCAACTACAACATATTTAATTTTTATCCGCAATTTCACTTAAACTCAATTTCCATAAGAAGTGTGCGGGGTCCTTTTGTTTTAATATCAAAACCGTTTTGTTTGATAAGAAAATGTTCGATCCTTTAATGCATCTGAAATGGTTTGATAAATTATCACAAACCGTATCATAATATAACATAAAGTCAAATTTTATTTAAATAATTTCCTAATATGGATGAATAAATTTGTAATTATTTAATTTTTTATTTATATAAATTAATAAGAAACCACTGGTCAACGGTTGCATTATAAAATCTTCTTTCAAACAATCGCAATTCAATTAAATAATAAGAATTAAAAAACATTAAATCTAAACTGTTGATTTAAGCTTGAAAATATATATACCATTACGTTATACTCTATTGCAATTCCTTTAATATCGTATATCTTATTTGATGTCGCAGACAGAATACTAACAGTTTATACACGCGCGCGTGCTATTAAGCGTCAGTTTGACGAGCCAAATACTTAGCGCCAAACGAAACGTGGATAGAAATCAGGTAGGCACAGTGAAGAGGCGTAAACCATGGTTGCTCACGGTGCGCTGCTGTCGCCAATGGCCCATGCGAATGTGACTCCGCCTCTTAAGCGTGGCCAGCCTTCTCCCCCAATCCGCCGGTTTTACTGTATCGTTCGGTTGTGCTTAGTCGAGCGTGCGCATGAACGTTTATGCGCGCACGTGTAAGTGACTGTGCGCTAAGCACACAAGGGCATTTTAGGATCGAATGTGTTTTGTGTGATCATCCACAGCCAATCGGTTACTCAACCACTTGTGGCTTTTTCAAGCTACGTTCTACTCTTTTTCTATATTGCTCTTTTCCTCATAGATTTCTTTTTCTATCATTTCTCAGGCACGTACAGATATATCATATCAAATGAATAATGCATACTAAAAACGAAGCTTTGGTTTATTTGTGAACGTTCTTTAAATTTAACCGATTTATTTAAATGCACGTATAAGCTACTTTACTACAAGCATGCATTTGTGTATGTGTAGAACGTTATACACTAAGACGACTGAGACTGTGTAGAGGGATAAGAGGCGTAGAGGGATTTTCTTATTTCTGCTCTGGTAAATCTGTCGCTCCAGTCAGTGAGGCAGCGAAGGGCAAGCCGCGCGCCGTTGACCGTGTCTCTGCTTCTTTTTCGTCTACTCAGCTGCCAATGCTACGATTCGTGGTGTACACAAGCAAGACGGTGCGGTATAATATAATAGTTCGCGAATCTGTTTCTTTATACTCGTACTCTTTTATTATGTTTTCTGTTACATATTACACATCATTATTATCACGTTTTTGTATCTGACACTGGGGATCTAATAACATAAAAAAAAACAAGAACTCATAATTATTCTTGTTTAACTCGGGGTGCATTTCATAAACTTTGTTATAACTAATTATTATTATTACGATTTCCTTTGAGTTTATCGTAAATGTGACATAAATGAAACGTATACTTATTGAAATTTGTTCAATAATTTACTTTTGCATAAAATTGCTGCACGTAAAATCACACAGTATGTAGATTCTAAGATATTCACAAATTAGAATATTTAAATATTAGATATCGAATTTATAATGGTACTTACTAGTTATTTATATTGCAACATCAAAATTAATCACGTATGCCATGAATACCTTCTTTTTTATTAACACAATTAACAGATAAGCAATTGCAACTTTAGATATTTGCAATCTTGTTATCTTAAATATAGAAATATTTTTTTATTAAAACATTATTTACAATTATTTATGTACTTTACAACATACACTTTTCTTGTAATAGATAATCGCGTCGCGTAAAAGATCTACGGTGCGGTCTCGCTTCGCGTATACTTGGTGCGAGACACTACCGTGTGTCTTGATTTGCTATTGCTATTCATAAATTGTTTTCTGCGTTATACGGCTTATATACATTTTACACGAGACATTAGAATTGTATTTGAAAAAGCGTAACGACGATAGGATTACCAACGAAACTAGTCTGTTCCTTTTGAGTGCATTTTGAAAACTACAGACAGAACATTACAACTCTGGAGCTTTCGCCTTGTATGTAACCGACGGCTGCTGGATTCCACGTCTTTCCAATGGATCCGATTGTACTAGGTAAGAATAATTCATTTGATATTATTAAATAATACTAAATTATGCCAATATATACGGGCTCATGTACAGAAATAACATAATTATAAATATATAACATAATTATATGTTATATATTTATCAATATTTATCATGTATATTTATTACATTGGAGTAAAACCGAAATAGTCAATCATTTGATTAATCATATAAAAAGCGATTATATTTATATATTTTAATAATATTTTTAAATATTTTGTTAAATATATTATAAAACTTTTATGCATCATGAATATTGTATATTTTAATCGGACGTTTTGTTATTAAAACATCGTTTAAAAAACAAAAATAAATATTTTACATAGGTACATACTTAAGGATGTTTTATATAGTTAGGCAAAATGTAACGCATATTCTGTATACTCTTTCAAAGTTCGGGGTCAAATTTCAAATCGATTCACAATTTAGATAAAAAGTTATCAATTCTTGAAAATCCGTTTTACAAAGGGTTTTACAGAGAAAAGTGTAAACATTAAAAAATGTAACCAATATAATAATATTTTACACACAAGCAGATCATCAACAAACAAAAATATAGCAACAAAATTTAAAACGATTTACAACAATTTTTTTTTGAAATTTTTTTTTGAAAAAAATAGTAGTAACAGTTATTTACATTCACTAAATTTACGTCTTTTACATTTTATTAAATGTTTCGTAACTGTTTATATACATTTTTTTGTCTTTGGATTTCTGGAGAAATAATATCAAAGTTTTTAATATTTCCTGCATACTTTTGGTTGGGACTGTGTCTATAAAACTAGATCCAAAAATTTGATTTTATGTACAGAAAGATAAACGATGTATTATAACGCCAGATAATAACATTTTAAAACATTTTAATTTGCCTGCTATTTTAGAAATAACTTTAAATTATATTAAATATTGTATAAAGTATAAAAATAAAGTAGCTCTCTGATAAAAAATTTATGTTAAGAACTACAATATATAAACTAGCAACAAAGAAGAACTAGAAAAATAAGATGGAAAAAAATGAGGAATACTATCAAATTATGTTCTAATTTTTATTTTATTACATTTACACTATTATGTAATAAATAAATTTTCTTTACTTTAAAACATGATCATTCGAATAAATCGGTTATTTCTCTTACTCCCTTAATCGATTAACAATATTAACATCTCAATCTCGACGAATTAAAATAATAAAGATTCTACTACATTATACATAACAAACTATCTAATACATTTACACAATGTCTGGTCTTTCATATTTGTATAGTAAAAGTATAACACACAATGTAAATAAAATTATTAATTTTATTAAACACAGCTATCTATTGGAACAAACATATGTAAGATATATTTTTTGGTATTTCTTTAATTGTAAATTATAAGTCAAAACTTATATTACGCATATTACATATAATTACATAATAACAATTATATATATACAATTATGTCCCACATAGCACATGGACGTCGATTAAACGTCCGAAGGACGTCCGATTGGTCCGACACGGATATTCGTGGGATGTCCGTATTTGTCCGATGGCTGTCCATGGGACGTACATATTATGTCCTAATGTCCGGCCTATTTACGTTCACAGGACGTCCTACGAACATTCGGTAGACAAATACCGATATCCCATGGACATCCGTGTTAGATCAATCGGATGTCCTTCGGATGTCCATGGACATCTAATGGACATAATACAGTACACATATATAGATGTCCGGCTTAGAGCCCGAGCAGAATGACTGACTTATAATTTTAACATAATGTTTTATGCTTTAAGTCTTGTCTTTAGTATAACGCACAATGTCTTGTGTCTCAAGTCTTACAAACGTGTTACTTCGTACACACAAGACTTGAAACACAAAACAATATTATACGTTACTAAAGATAAAGATTTAAAGCATAAAACATTGTCTTACAGTTATAAAAGTCAGCCATTCTGCTCAGGTCTTTAGGATATCCGTTAATCCGTAGAGCATGTGGCATCAGAATAATATGGCTGCATTCCGATATTCACCACCAGTACTGAAAATCTATAGTCTACATAACGTTTGGCGTTATTACAAAAAATTTGGCGTACAATACATAAATAATCAGCAATATAAGCTGTGTTCTTTCTCATTTTTAAAGAAAATGCGACTTGCTACGCGTAATAAGCGCCAACAAATAAATTTATTGTACAAAATATTCGATTAAATTTGTGTGTCGGTCTATGCCACAGATATATGTATTAACGTAAAACGGATGTGATTTGGATCCATCAAATATCCTGCAGCGGGTGTCCAGCGGACGTTCCAAATAGGACGTACAGTGGACGTCCATAATTTGTCCATAGAAATCGAATATAAAGCGGATATGTTTCGGACATCCAAAGGACATCCTTTGATAAACGTCCAATGGATATCCATAAACGGACGTCGACAAGACGTTCGTAACATATCCACGGACGTCCCGACATAAAACGTACATAATTTGGATGTCCGATGGACGTCTTGTGCTGTGTGGGGTGTTATATTATATCATATAATTTACATATAATTCAAGAATGAAATTATAAGAGCCAAAATTTTTTTACAATGTTGCTTATTTGAAATCACGGTTGAGTTTTGTTACCCCGCCTCTTAAGTGTTAAAATATCTCGTGATTCTCTGTCTTTGGTTTTATTTGATATATGACTACGATGACAATTTGCTACACTCATTCTTTCTGCTTTATAATTTTGAGGAAGCGTCATGGCGATATGAATCTTTTTTATCTTTTACATGACATATATAGATATAATACGAAACATCCTTCTGTCTCTTATTTCACTTGACACAACGTCATGATGCTTTTACATTGCGAATTTTATTTTATGTAACTTAGATTATTATACTTGAGAAAGACCATAAACAATTATGGTCGAAACGTCATATAATTCATATATAGATAAATGTTACAATTAATAAATGTGCTAGTTAGGTCGAGTAAAAATCATTTTCGTTTTTTTTAGAACTTTTTTATAAGAAATAAAAGATATATAAATTTTATAGCTGAAGTACAACATATGCCTCTTACGTTTTATATAATCATTTGTTATTGATATTTATTATTGTTATATTAACTGTACACATCATACTATTATATCACGTTAGCTGCAAAATTTAAATATTTGGTTGTAAAAATAAAATTACTTAATTAAGCGTCTTTATTTTATAAATGTACTTCAGTTATATTAAACATCTATAACAATCACGTAAATTAGAAAGAAAACATAAAGTAACAAACTATTTACAATTAAATTTACAATTGCATGCGGATAAATACTGATTTGAATAATTTTATGTTATAAATAATAGGTTAGTTAATTTATAGTTAATTGATGATGCAACTGCATATGTGCGATGCAAAAAATTACTGCATGTACATACTACTTGTATGTATGCGTGTTATTCGATAATATATTTGATAAGAAAAGAAAAATATAAGAAAAATATAACAGATAGTAGAATAACCTTATTATAATAATTTATAATGAATGAGTGTTCGAGATTTATTCTAAATAATTTAATCTAATTCATTGATATATATGTTTTGAATGTTACAGCTACATCGTAATTTATTTCTATTATATTAATTGAAAATGTGAAAATAAGTGTTATTGACATTTATAATCACTTTAGACAACATATTTTTTGAAAGTAGAAAAATTTTTTCTTAAATAAATATGCGCGCGGGTTAAATATCTATCCGCAGACAATCACATAAAATACATAAATCTAATCGTAAACGGTTCATTATTTACTTTACTTTTGTTCTCTTTTAATTTACATAATTAACTGCGTAAACTTTAATCATTTAATATAGTTAAGATATAATTGAAGTAAGAGTGCTACGTGACCGCCTAGAATACGTAATCTTATCTTTGAGTACATAATTATTGTAATTAATATAATAATGACTTAGAAACAGAGTTATACCATGAAGTCAAATGAGAAAACGATATGGTTAACGACAAGAGTAAGCACTTAAAGCAAAATTGTTTTCGCAAGCGCGCGTGCGCACGCACCTGTGTATGGGTCGGATATATTTATTATTATAAAATAAATAATTATAGTATAAAATTATTAAGAGGATTTATTCTCGAAGTTATGCAAAAATAATTTGACTTTAAGTACTTATTCTTGCCATTAACCGTACCGTTTTCTTATTTCATTTCAAGATATAACTCTTTTCATTCAATAAAAGAAAGATCTAAAATTTTTTACATCATTCCAAAGTAATTATGCATTAATTCTAAATGTCATAAAAATCAGAAGTCAAAAATATGTCGGATTTCTATTTTTATAAATCCTTACCATTATTTTACAAATCTATAATAGTATTTTTTACTACGGTGTTATTAAATTTTAAGATTTTTTCGCTCGATTTTTGTCGATTGTCACTTAAAAAAATGTAACTTTTTTTGCAATAAAGACAAAACATTCAAATATAATTTCAAATAGATTATATATATATATATATATATATATATATATAATCTATTTGAAATTATATTATTTGAATGTTATATATATATATATATATATATATATATATATATGTTATTATTTTAGTAACATTATTTTGAATGAAGCATATTGAATTATGTGATTATAGCTTATTTCAATTTTTCTATATTTAAAAATATATAATAATAGAGTATTTTTCTTACTATATTTTTTATTATTTCTGATTTTAATTTTTTTCTGCAAATATTCATTAAACTAGTAAAAAGATTATTGTAAATATTTTCTTGTTATTTGTTATATGTTAAATAAGTTATACGATCATTAGTGAGGATATAAATATTGTCATTTTTTTAACGCATATGGGCATGCCATTTATTATTTTTATCATTTTTGCACAATTATTTTAATTACCTAATAATACAGTTATATATTTATTTAGATTTTTTGTAATTATTGGTGATAAATTCGCATTTTCAATATTATCTTTAAGATTGTTTCTCTTAAATATTTTTCTCAAAAAAATTTTATATTACTTTTTGCGCACAATTATTAATAATTTTTTTTGTTGCAATAATTATTTCAAATATTTATGACACTTTGGGATTATTATTACTTGTATTTTAAGAAATGGATGTTACTATTTTTTGTGGAAAAATTATTTAAAATGTTAACATGAATTAGTATAATTATGTTTGACACGGTCCATTCATAGAAAGTATACTGTATTCATTTCTCCAGCAGAAACCTTTGACCCGCTTACTGCGTCCCGGATGCGCCCCGTTCTTATCGCCGAGAAAGTTTGTCCTTTTTTAATCCGATATAAGTACTGATTGCCATAAAAGAATTCGATAAAAGACAGAGAGAAAGAAATGGGAAAAAAACGACTGCTAATAATATATTTCAATTTTGCATTAATTAGCATTAATATCAGAAGTGCGTACGTGCAGAGAGAGAGAGAGAAAGAGAGATTGATTGATTGATGATTGATGGTTTTATTTTGCCATACTCAAGGACTTTAGGCAATACATGAAAAAGTAAATTAAAAATACAAAAATTATAGAATTATAATAAAAACATAGAGAGAGAGAGAGAGAGAGAGAGAGAGAGAGAGAGAGATTGATTGATTGATTAATTGATTTTTTTATTATGCCCAAGCGTAGGCTAAAGGGCAAAGTAGGAGTAAGCATGAACAGAATACAAAACGCAATCATATACGAAGTATCACAAATAAACTTAGACTAAAAATCTTAATACTAATCTTAGAGCTAACAGTTCAACGACGCAAATATCAGAGCATAATAATAAAATTGCTTACAAGTATTGCTATAAAGCTGAAACATAATTCATAATACTAATCTAGGGTGAATATTCAACATAGAAGGACACATACTCGCAAATGTGCCGAACAGTAAGCAGCGAACAGAAAGCATGCAATATCAGTCAGACTCCAATGCAAATAAATACGGACGAAGGAGGTTCTTAAAAGAGCCAAGAGAAGACGCAGATTTGATATTATCAGGGAGAGAGTGCCAAAAGTACATTGCAAAGAGTCGGAAAGAATTGCGGTAGGTAACGGTTCTATGGAGAGGAATATGAAATGTAAGAGAGGATGAGGCCAAGCGGTCAGATCTTCTCAAGGCTGAATCAGGAAGAGTGAAAAGTTCCTGAAGATAGGAAGGAGATTGTGCATAGAGAACACGGTAGGTTTGGCAGCCAAGAAAGTAGAGCCTTCTGTTTCTGACCGAAAGCCACCCCAAACGACGCCTGAAAGGAGTGATATGCTCATCTCGCCTGAGATTAAAAATAAATCTTATGCAGCAATTAACAAGTCTCTGCAATTTAGTATCCAACTCGCCACTTAAACCATGATAAACAAGGCAGCAATAATCAATATGTGGTAAGACAAGAGTAGTGACAAGTTTGATTCTAAGTGCAGTAGGCAAAGAGTTCTTGTTAAATTTAAGCTTGTACAGAGCGTGGTGAACTTTCTGTGAGACATGTAGGACATGCCTCTTCCATGATAGGTTGAACATTAAGATTACACCCAAGTTTTTCACGTCGCTAGCAAAAGGGAGAGGCATTTGGTTAATAACTATCGGTGGTAGAGTGGTAGTGTCGATATTACTAACATGAGTCTGACTGCCAAAAATGATGACACTGGATTTAGCAAGATTAAGTTTAAGGCCGTTTGCAGTAGCATATTCAAAAATGAGAGAGAGAGAGAGAGAGAGAGAGAGAGAGAGAGAAGAGAGAGAGAGAGAGAGAGAGAGAGAGAGAGAGAGAGAGAGAGAGAGAGAGAGAGAGAGAGAGAGAGAGAGAGAGAGAGAGAGAGAGAGAGAGAGAGATTGATTGATTGATTGATGATTGATGATTGATGGTTTTATTTTGCCATAGTCAAGGACTTTAGGCAATACATGAAAAAGTAAATTAAAAATACAAAAATGATAGAATTATAATAAAAACATAGAGAGAGAGAGTGAGAGAGAGAGACGCACAATTTACACTCATTTTCATTACAAAGTTGTAATTTAACAAGAATAGTCAAATAATTATAAATATTTTTAATTACATATTAATTATGAAACCTAAGAAACTTATATTAATTAATTATTTATATGGCATAAAAATCTTATTTTCTAATTTATCAATAAATTTTGGATTTCTATAAAATGACAACTTATTTTTATACAGATGTATATGCTACTTGACGATCTTTATTGTCATTAACAAATACTGATAAATAAAATGTTATTTCTTAGAAATTTAAATTTTTTTCATTAATTAATCTTGTGTATATTATAAAAATTAATTACGCAATTAATTACAAATGATATACATATATACAATATTAAAAAATATAGGTATATTATACATGTATATGTTTTTCATATTACATATATGCATACATATATAGGTATATAAACCATTTATGTATAATACATACATATACATATATATCTATATATAAATGTATATACTCATGCTCATATATCCACACATGTTTAAAATGTTTTTGTTTCAGAAAAAATAATCCACTTTTAAAAAAGGCGTGTTAACTGAGTGAATTGCGTTTGTATCGAAATTATTGTTGCCTCTTTTCCGCGATGCCGATTGGTTATCTCGATGCGTTGTGTGCGAGTTATTACTTCGAGTTATTACTTCATTTGCAGCTGTCATTGGTCGCTATCACGTTAAATTGAAGCCTCTTTTCCGCGATGCCGATTGGTTCTTTTGCTGCGCTTACTTCATTTGCAGCTGTCATTGTATATTTTGACAGTTGTGTGTATCAAGGGTTAATAGTGTAATAGTATAATAGCATAATGTTAAAGCTAAATAGCTCGCGCGAAGCGCGCGCGTCTGTAATGTCTAGTCCACTTTTAAAAAGGGCGTGTTAACTGAGTGAATTGCGTTTGTATCGAAATTATTGTTGCCTCTTTTCCGCGATGCCGATTGGTTCTTTCGCTGCGCTTACTTTATTTGCAGCTGTCATCGTATATTTTGACAGTTGTGTGTATCAAGAAGTTAATAGTGTAATAGTAATAGCATAATGTTAAAGCTAAATGGCGCGCGCGAAGCGCGCGCGTCTGTAATGTCTAGTCCACTTTTAAAAAAGGCGTGTTAACTGAGTGAATTGCGTTTGTATCGAAATTATTGTTGCTTCTTTTCCGCGATGCCGATTGGTTCTCTTGCTGCGCTTACTTCATTTGCAGCTGACATTGTATATTTTGACAGTTGTGTGTATCAAGGGTTAATAGTGTAATAGTAATAGCATAATGTTAAAGCTAAATGGCGCGCGCGAAGCGCGCGCGTTTGTAATGTCTAGTCCATTATTAAAAAAGCCGTGTTACACGGGTGAATTTCGTTTGTATCGAAAAATTGAAACCTCTTTTCCGCGATGCCGATTGGTTCTCTTGCTGCGCTTACTTCATTTGCAGCTGTCATTGTATATTTTGACAGTTGTGTGTATAAAGCTTGCCAATGTTCAAGCTTCACGTCGCGTTTCGCGGTTGCATTCAAATTCAAGTGTGACATTTGACATTGTGTTGCGCATTCGGAAATAGCGAAGCAATATTTAATATTGAATATGTCGATCAACGGAAACGGAGCTCTTCTAATAAATTATGTCCATCACCAAACTGGGGTCTTCTCCGAAAAATCTCTCTCACACCAACGGTTCGTACTCGTTTCTTCTTCCGCAGTTGAAGATACAAATATCCGGCCAAAATTAAATTAAACAACTGATAATGCTTCATAGCAGAATTCATTTAAAATTACCAAGCAGGAACTACCAACGAGAATGACAACGAACCTTCTATTCATACCACAACCTTTTAACAACAAGCTGTCAAATCATGTTTCAATGCTCGCTGCTTCACGTTACGGCGATCGTAATTTCAAGATGTACTTTTGCCGTTAAGTTCACGTTACGTTACTTTGCGTCCCGTCGCGTCCCGTTACGATAAATTCATCGTAATCCCGGCATAAATTTCGTCTATAAGTATCGGTTCTTGAAATAGGTTATCAGATGCTTGGCATTCCTCGTCCAATAATGTGTTCAAGCAATCGAGATACGTGTCTAACGGCGCTCCGAATCTATTACTTTTTGAGAACAAAACTGGTCTATTCCGGTTTCTAATTCTTCGTCGTCGCTGAAGGTCAGAAAATAAGCCGAAAATGTGTACCGTTAAATAGGAGAAATGATAAGAAAAGTCCGCGTACTTTTCTATTATCACGCACCACAACAACATAGAAAACTAAAGCCTCATACACAGGTGCGAAGCAAAACCATCGGGGCCTCGTAGTATTGAGCATGTAACGTATATATTTGATTTGAATACTTTGCGTGACAAGTAGGAGGTTGCAAATTCGACATTATGTGTAAATGTATTTTTAATTTGTTTCCCTGGATTTGCAACACTTTTGTATTAATTTTGTAATACAAAATTAGTCATTAATAAGTTGCAATAATTTGCGTAACTAGTAAAGGGTTGCAAAAATTTATATTCGGATAGGGGAAGACATTTGAAGCACTCCGTAAAATTTGCAAAACTTTTGCAATTTTTTCACGCTTGTAAAAAGTGCAAAATAATAATTGTTGCTAATTTTTCACTGTTGCGGACCTTGTCCGAGGTTGCAAACTTAACAGCTTGTGACGAAAAATAATCTAAACGTTTGCAACCAATATGCAAAACTTTTTCAATTTTTTTGACAAAATTACGACCAAATAAACAATTGTTCCATCATTGATTAAAAAAATATATATTGCGTGCAACATAGAAGGTTGCAAATTGGCACAACTGTTCGGGGCAATTGTAAAAGTTATTTTATCAGTTTGCAGCACTTTTGTAATTTTTTTCTCTAGGTTATAAATAAAAACGTTATTTTACAGTAAATTTCAATGTTGCGCGTTTCGAAATAGGTTGCAAATTTAACACATTGTGGAAAATATTACAACAGACTTTGCTTTAAGTTTGCAGGACTTTTGCAATTTTTTTCGCAAAGTTATAATAAATTAACATTTTTTTGCAATGTTTAACATGTTCCGGACCTCGGGGATGGTTGCAAAATGAGATTTATTGTTATTTCAACTCACCCAATATTCCATCAAAATTTGAAAACTTTTGTAATTAAAGTTAAATTTTCGAATTTTAGTGTCTTTATTGACTGGCCTATAATAGTAGGTATATCTTTTATCGTTGTTCGGTTATTTTAAAATATGACTTTAATTATGTCTGTTAACCAAATTGCTTTGTAGATTGCTTGATAAGGATCCGAACCAAGGATCGAAACGTCGTAACGTTTTTGTTCAACTGTAAGCCAGTTGAGTCGAAATAAAACCTCTTATTATTGTTAATCTATATTGGCGGAACATCCTATCATTTTTGGTTTGATATAATTATATATCTACTAATATGAACAAATAAGAGGTATTGTTTCCCGGGTATATAATCATATATGCACATATAAGGCCATGTATAATTATATACTCTCATATATGGCCGTATAATACTGTTTAAGATTATATTTTCCATTTCTTATATGATCATATATAATCATATATCTACTAATATAAACTAATACGAACTAATATGAACAAATAAGAGGTTTTTTCCCGCGAGTTCTCTTTATATTTTATTGTTTCAGAGATATATAATTAAGATTTAAATTAAATTTTAAAATTTTATAAAATTATCACTTTTTTCTTCATAAAATAAAGAAAAATTAAAAAATTAATTCCTAAAATATTGGACAATACTTAAGAAACACCCTATATATGTAGACATACGTGCGCGCGCACACGCGCACACGCACACACGTAGACATTATATATACATATATAATGTAAATATAACTATGTATGTATATATTATATTAATATTATAATATATAAAATATTATTAATATATAAAATATTAATAATTATTAGAATAAATTTAGTTGTAGATTAGTATAATATTTTATTTTGTATACATAATATGAAATAAAACACTAATCCACATTTAAATTCATTTTGAAAACAATTTATCAATATTTTAATTTATAATTCAAAAATTAATTAATTGTGTATATGTAAACAATTTATATTTATATTTAAATTTGTATTACACATGTAAACAATTTATATGTGAACATTATAAGATTTGTTTCATCTTTTACTTTACGCAGCATCACATCGTATATATTTGAGAGGCACTATAATAAAAAATTTTTTTTTTTAAGTAATATATAATGGAGTAAAACTGCATAAAAGGTTACACCTTACCAATTTTATTGCCACTTAAATATGTTGTAGAGGAGGTCTTTCTGAGTAAGTCTGCGTAAGAAGAAAATAAAGAACGGTATTTTTTCAGAAGAGTAAGAGTTAGTAATTTGAAGTTTCACAATTTTAATACTTTTTTTAGGTATTATAAAGTCACATTAGTTCTAAGAGACGTAATTTACTGATATGTGTGTATAAACAGTACACATGTAGGTGGGGGAGAGGCTACCATCCCTTCCCCACAAGCATATACGATTGAATTGACCGATTTTGCACAATTCGTTAGAAGATCACCATGCAACTACACGAATTTCTCAGCCTCGTTAACAGTAATAATAAGTCGGTCAATTCGATTGTTGACAAAATGTCCATGACTTTTCACGCAAACCGAGGCCCACCCCTACCCACCTCACCCCTGCTTGCGGGGGAGGGGCGGTAGCTACCGCCTCTTCCTCGCCTACATATGTATTGTCTATACACACATCTTAGCAAATTACTTTCCTTAGTACTGAAAAAATAACATCAAGAGACACGGCAGTGTCTCGCGCCAAGTACACGCGAAGCGAGACCGCACCGTGACTCTTTTACGCGACGCGACGAGTTGCGAGTGTACGAGATGTTGAGATCTCGATAACGAGTAAACGGATCAAGTTCTAAGTAGGCTTGATAGATAGCTTGGGGTCCAATTAGGGGGGAGGGTTTCTCTTATAATATTCCGCTACGTGCCCTACGAGCGGAGATATTGCGACGCAAAGTCCAAATGTGGAAATTTTTTAATTAAGGTGGTTCTAGCATTTAGGTCAAATGTAGATAGCCCGAAAAATATGATATTAAATGAAAGGTTAACGTTCCTAGAGTGTGTCTGAAAAATTTCGAATTTTTTTACCGCTTGGTTCCGGAGATATATGTCCGTAAACTTTGCCAATTTTACGTGATAATAGGGAAAGGAGGGTCAGATCGCACATTTATGGAATACGTTCATACTTCTCGAGTAGATAAACGAATAAAAAACTGTTTAATCGATGCAATAAACATTTCTAAAGATACTGACGCAACACCAAATTGATTGACCGTACCATATATAAATAAAGCGAAACTTTCGACAAACTTTCGGCAACTTTCGACGTTTTGACACGACACGAGAGTCATGGCGGCCGTCTTGAGTGGCTGCTTGGCAACGTCGCACACGCGTCAGCTGACGCACAAGTCGCGTGTCCTACCATTCTCCCACCGTTGAATGGAGGTTATAAGGATATAACATATCTTTTTCGGCAGTTGTATAAATATAATATATATTCATTATCGCGGAATTGTAGAAATTGTGACGTACATTTTTTTTATTTTAGTATATTTTATTCTTTACCGCGCGGCGTGATCATATTTACGGTTATATCACCAACTCTAGTCAAATTTGTAACTTTGCTTTGATATTTTTAGTTTATAGCAACGGTTAAATGAGAAAACACTTTGCGGAATAATTAATTTAAATGTATGCTAATTTTTACATACTATATTATTCATATTTGTCACTAGTAACAATAGTTGTTTTTGTGACTTCAAATTACTGCGAGAACCACCTTAAGATACTACTTCTAACGCCGACGTCTTATGACAAATATATATAAAAAGGGGGAAATGTCACTTTCACTTTTTCGACACTGGCGGCTGACGGCGTTAGTATCGCAGAGTGCAGTGCAGTGCAGACAGTGTGTTTTCAGCGCGCTGTCACAGACAGTCAGTTAACCTAACTTAACACGGTAGTGTCTCGCCGGTCTCGCATCAAGACCGTCAAGTACGCGACCGACCGTGATGACTCTTTACGCGACGCGACGATTAATATTTTAATGTAATTATCATATCCTATATATTATTATTATACGACGCAAAGCGAGACCGCACCGTGACTCTTTTAACGCGACTAAGTGCATGTGACAAGAATTATAGTAGTTTACGTTTACGTGAGTATTACTTCTGTAGTAACTTATACGAACGATATCATCGTAGTTACTATAAAATCTCTCGTTTATGCGGAGGAATTATCGTATCGTTCGTAAGTTACTACAGATTAAGTAACGCTCGCGTAAACGTAGTATAGGTTAGATTACCGGTTTCTTATTTTACATAAAACGTGAGATTCACTTATGTACGCAAGTTTAACGCCTATTGAGTTAATATAATTTATATATATCGCGACAATAGCCGAGATGATCGAAGAAGTGTATATAATGTCCCGATTCAACGGCCCCTGTCTCTGGTTGAGAGTGTTAATATTTGGAAGACAGCATGATGTATTGGTTGATATAACAATGAAAATTGCTGTCAGTTCCAGATGTATTGAACAGTAAGTGATATATAATAATCTTAACACGTTGAATAAAAAAGAAATCAGGATATTCTGATTATACAATACATTTTTACTTTGTAGAGGATGATTATGTGGCTGTATATTAGAGCGACAAATGGATTAGAGAATGCATTGAACGTCCAGGTCCATCGGGAGAGAGAAGCGTAGTTAGTTCGATACGTTCAACTAAACGTTTTAATTAGTTAACTAGATATTAGTTGTTTCAACAATTTATTTCGTATTTTTAATCAAGAATTAATTAATTCAACTAATGTTTAGTTAACTAACTAAAATGTTTAGTTTAACGTATCGGACTAAATATTTCTTGGGATTAACAAATTTTTTATCTAACTGTATGTTCTCTCTGTAATTGGCACTGTAATTTAAAAAGAGATATCATTTCTTTTTTATAATTGTAATAGATCACTTGAAGCACGACTCATTTTTGATAAGGTAACGTAATTTTGTGATGTGTATCACTTGAGTTATAATTTTTTGGAAATAAAAATACTACTGCTTAGGTTTTTGCGAGATTTTTCGAGATACAAAGATTACGTCTACCACTTGTTACTAAGGTTTTTTCGAGGTAAAGATATTACTGCTTAGGTTTTTTCGGGATTTTTCAAGATACAAAAATTACGTCTATCACTTGTTACTTATAGGTTTTTTCGAGGTATAATATGTTAAGAAAAATTAAAGCTACTACTACCTGGATTAGAATAAAAAAATTCTTAAATGGAAATACACACAAAGTTATATTTACTATAATATTTTACAAAATATACAAAAATGTCAAACTTTAATTTGTTGTCTTCTAAACTACCGTCTTCTAAAATACCGTCGGCCACTTTTTTCTTGCGTAAAATTACTCAGAAAGACACCTCCTCTACAATATATTTAAGTGGCGATAAAATCGGTGAGATGTAACCTTTTATGCGCAGTTTTACCTATAACAGAAAAGATAAGATTTTGGCAATATGTTGTAATAAATATAATAGTTTGAAATTACTTAAATTATGCGAAATTTGGAAGCATTCAAAATGTATATCTTTGCAGTAACAAAAATACTTTTTGTAATTTATAATATGGACTTTATTATTTCAATCATATTTGAATGATATGTTTTAGATTTACTTCCGCAATTTTTAATTAGAGATCTCATCGTAACCAATAAAATATTAATTGTAATAATACAGTTGGAAAATTTGTGTTAAATATAATATAAATCATATGTCCCAAACAATCCACTCAAATTTTTGTGTTAATTTAACATAATATAGATGTGTTAAATGGTAACACCGATACTATGTTAAAATATTTAAACAGAAAGGAAATGCAATTTTGATTGTAATTTGTAGTTAATTATGTGTACAATTAACATAACTTTTATGTAGAAGTTAAGATTGTAAGATAAAATCAACACTCTTTTTCTGTAAATTTTAACACATTTAATAAATACGTTCAAATTGTGTTACTTTAACATATTTTTTAAATTATTTTAATAATTTTACATTTTAAGGCTCCTGGTCCTTAAGCCGAGAACTCTGCGTTGACGGTGGCGACATACAGTCGCGGCAGAAATAAGAACTCTCTCCAATGAAGAATTCTGTCCTTTGTGACATGTTAACAACCTATTTTGTGTTGCGTTTAATTTCTTTATTATTTGCTCTGTACTTGTGCTCTATAACGTTTAACGTATTCGTGAAACTCGTAAAATTGGCCGAGAAGTAAGATTTGCAAGAAATACATATGTGGAGGAACATTTTCCACTCTTTTCGATAGTCGTCAAACGGCTTGTTTTCCGGCTTGTTTTTTTTGCGATTTACAGCGTTATTCTTCATTTTAGTGTAATGTTTTTACATTTAAAATTATTGTGATAGTGTTAAAATATACCAAAGATATCTACTTTATTGTGATTTAATATGTGCAAGCAAGTACTTATTTCAATTCGGCAGCTGTCAAACGGCTTGTTTTCGTTCTTGATTAGGCAACATTCACTTCGACAAATGTGGATTACTCATATAAAAGGGAAATTTTCGGTGTATTTTACAAATCTATATTATCATATCTATTTTACAGATGGTATTTTATTAAAAAGCATTTTTATTTTAGTGTAAATCGCAAGAATTTTCATGATATATTTTCTCGCTTCTGACCTTATCAATCCAAGATGGCTGCAGTGAGTGAACAGGAGCCTTAAATTTGTTAAGTTCAATTAACATATAGCAGGCATATGTTAAATCTACACATGTAGGTATGTGTTAATTATTTTACACAAATAACATATGGACCTTTTTTAACAAAAATACATAAAATTTTCTACTGTGTACGAATTAGAATGCTGTAATAATTAATAATGCAATAATATTAGAATAATAAAGCAAATATATTATATATAATTTCACTAAGTGATAAAGTGATATAAGAAACTGAAGGGTGGTATTCATAATCGGTTTCTTATATTTGAGACCGTCTTAAGTACAATTTTAAGATGTCATGAAGCAATCACAGAGCTGTATTAGCATCTTAAGACGTTACTTAAGATGATCTTGAAATAAGAACCGAATACTGGCCTGCCTAAGTGCATTTTAAAATATCGCTTTATTTGCTTCAGTTTCTCTGTAAGTAATGTTTACAATATCTGAAGTCAATGACACTAATACAACCATAACTGCTGCTTGTTAGTACAGTTCAAGACCCTGATATGTAATGCGATATATTTGAAATGTAAAAGAGATAAAACATTCGAACATTCCAAAGTCATCATAAATAGATATACATATAATCGTACGCTTCAATTTTATTAATATAAATAAGAAATAAAAAAAAATTGACAAATAATTAGATTTTTGAAAAATTTGAATACACAATTGTAAATTATTAGATAATTAGTTATAAAAAAAACCATAAAAGTTCTGTTTAAAATATTTTTATATATCTTACCATTTCGATAAGCATTATATAATTATTAGCTTTTAGGAGTTGTTTTTTATCCTTTAAACATCAAAATCAAATAGGCGCATATGAAAAAATCTCAAAATCTCGCAATTCTCGTACTCACGTAAAGATACACTTCTGTCTCGCGCTGTGCGTATACTTGCACTACCGTGTCTCTTGATACGTGTCTTAGGTTTCTGTGTTTAACAATATATTTCAAGGACTTATATCAGACGGTTGTGACATTTGACTTGTGAGAGATCCGGAATATCGCATTCCTATACATTTATTACAATATATGTAGTATGTAATATTCTAAATTATATTAAATTTTTGAATATATTTATAGGATTATATTGGCAATAAGTTCAAATATATATTTTTGCACATATGTGTGTCTACAAGCCGATATGATTATAATTGCTAATAAGCCAATTGTCAACAATTTCAGCGACGCAGAAGCGTTGCGACGTTAAATACATAAAAATGCGGTGATTGATTACATGATTACGTTACTGCAATAAATGTCGAGGAGTTATCAAACCTATAGCCAGAATTTTTATGTCAAACGAGCTTTTAAGTAAAATATCTTAGGCCCGTATTTATAGTCGGATCTTATTTCAAGACTGTCTTAAGTAATGTATTAAGATGCTAACGGCTCTGTTGATTGGTACATAACATCTTAAGATCGCACTTAAGACGGTCTTAAATATAATAAGATCCGACTATGAATACCGGCCTTAGAAATTAAACTAGCTTTAAAAAATTTAAGGGTATTTTTTAAATGTAACTAATATTAGTACAAACTTTCAATTGAACCAATCTGAAAAAAATCGATAGTCAATTCCGAAATCTCGAGATTTATTACGCAAAAAGTGACATTTTTGGTTGCGTTCCAGTTTCAGTTTCAGTCACACGTACGCACATATTCATAACAATTGTGTCCCTCAAGAGATTTTCACAATACCTATTATATATAATAATATATTAAAATTATGTAATGTGAATAAACACATTAACGTAGGGGAGAGTTGGCAATTACCGAGCCCCTAAGAACCGAAGCGTATATCTAAGCTCAGAAATGCTTCAAAAAAATAAACTGTGCAGTTTTAGATAGGTCATTTATTTGGCTATCCATATAGCTGAAAGCTAAACACAAACTAAAATATTAATGATTTTTCAAAAAATGAGAAAACGCGGTATTATCAAACTGGTCTGATAATATCGTGACCAGGTCTGATAAAATCGTGCCTAGTTTAATAAAACTGTACCTATAAAAATTACTCTGACTTCAGCCAGTGACATAAAGTAGAACACAATAACAAAATGTTTTTTTTATATTTATGCATTAATATCGTCTAGTAGGTACCTACATATAAAAATAAGTGAATGCGTTAACAAATAACGATCATTATAAATTCAAATCAAAACTTATTAAGCAACGATCTTTTCTGTAAGCACCTTACAATGTAAACTAAACAGTTTTGGTAACTCTTAACACACAGTTATCGTTATACCTATGAGTATTATACCTTGGGCGCGAAATTATCAAACTCAATCATTTCACTTTATAACCTTAAAATATATAGGAACAAAACGCGTATTTCTAAAATCACTGTGCAATCTAATTTTATAGTGTTTTAGCTTATCAAATCCGTCGGCATTATTTCTCTAATGTAAATATTATGTTACTCACTTCTTATCGAAACTACCAGCAAAATCGCAACAAGCAAGCAGAGAAGCTTCCAGAGCGCACTCTGTTTACATGGACGGCCGGAACGCATTAACGGCGCATCCGGGGGAGGGGGGGGTATTTCGTGTTACTCTATGATATTAACATCATTGTAGGCGCGTAATACAAATAGTTATTGAGATAAACAATGGCGCAGAATTGTCAACGGCGCGGTAATTGCCAACTCTCCCTTATATGTACCCAGGTAGCAAAATGATACGCCAATAAAGATATCTAAAAGTTAACCAAAAAAGGACTGGGATGACTTTTTAGTTGGCTAAAAAGATTCCTCTTTGACAACAAAATGGTGTCTCATGTCTACATAAACGGCACGTATGGATGTCCATACGCTAACTGTCAATGTCCGTACGCTATATAACTGTAAGGCAACTTATAACGTTTACCAAATTAGCAACACATGGTCAACCTGTATCAGCTGCCAATAGGTCAACGTAAAGTTACCGAATTGCTATACCAAAATGCTTTACAGAAATGGCCGTCATTCAACAGATGTCTTATAGATGTCCAAAAGATTAACAAAATGGCATCTAAACGGCACAAATAAATGATGTCCAAAAGATATCTTATTTATGGAATATATAAGACAGGGATAGGTGAACAATAAATGATAACTGTCTACTACTATAAAAAGAATATAAATATGAAATATTCATTCTTTGTACTTAATAAAAAAAACTTTTAGAAACCCTTGCATTTTTGCCATATATCCCAGAGGGGTGAGTTATATATGACATTCATGGGTGAAATATACGCCTTATAAAAAATTATAAATAATGTTTATAAATAAGGCAAAAAAATAAGAAGTTATATAAAATGTGTGTAAGAAGTTTATTAAGATGTAAGAATAATAAACAAATTATAAAACTGAAAAATTTAAAAAAAGAATAGAAGAGCGATAGATGCATTAAAGATTATTGTTATACAATCCAAAAAAAGAAGGAAAAAGAACACATAGGAGATTTCGAGTTTTACAAAGTGTCTGTACTATATGGCATAAATCCCGCATGCTAACTTGCCGTATATCCTAAATAGGAGGGATATACAAGATATTAAGTTAAACAAAAAATACAAGAGCTTTGCACTTGTATTTTGCTGTATTCCATTATTTACTATTCCTCTACACTTATGTATCATAAAATAACCATTAAACCTTTTACATTCCCTACAGTATAATCATTTTACGTAAGTCGTAACACAATTAGTACAATTTTTCATAATGTAAAAAATATAATTAAAAGATATACTGCGTAAACAGTAGTACAGGAAGACGAGGGAATAGGAACCACGGAGTACCTATAATGAGGATCATCTTAGAATAAATTATATTATTTACTATCGAGCGTTACAAATCCGAACCCGTGTGTGCACTGTTGGAAAATTTTTGTAGTTTTGTTAAAAAAAGGTCCTTGTTAAAATTTTTGTGTAAATAATCAATACGTACATGTGTAGATTTAACATATGTCTGCTATGTTAATTGAACTTTACAAATTAAAAATGTAAAATTATTAAAATAATTTAAAAATATGTTAAAGTAACACAATTTAAACATTTATATTTTATATATATATATATATATATATATATACACCAAAATGCGAGTACGTCAAACTTTTATTTTTACTTTTAGTTTTAATTATACGTACCTATACATCTACACGGAGAGAAAAATCTTACCTCTGTGACATGGAGAGCCATGCTTATAACGCATAACCTGTCCGCATACGTCACTAGCAAAGATCATATATACTCCTATAGTAAAAAATAACGCGTTTCGAGTACGAAAGATATTCCTACTATATTAATGAAATCTTCATGCGTGTACGCTGTTAATGACATGCTCGGGAAGTTGCAGTTCTTACAAACAGCGCATGTCAGTTGCCTTGCTTTGAATGCAAGAACGTCATGTCTCACGGAGAGAAAAATCTTATCTCTGTGGTATGAGCGCCTCCCATGCATAAAAAGCATGTAGCGCTGCCTTGCATCAAACGCATGAATTTGTCCGTTTAAGGCAAGGATAATATCCTACTTCACAGGGATAGGCGTTTCGTGTCCGAAAAGTAACAACTTCATAGATATTGTGTGAACACGGTTATGCTTGTAACACAGAGAGTTTATTCCACCAGGAAATGATACTCTTACCTTTAAAAACCAGTATAGTGATTCGAATACGGTGGGTTATAGAATTACATAACTTAAGAAGTAGAAAAGGAATAAACTTCTGCATCATAGTTGGTAAAATTATCATAATTATTTATTATATTTGTCTAATATTTTTTATAATCACATATCTTATAATAATATTCAAAAATAAAAATACTTACAATTTTATAGCTAATTATGATGCATAAGTTTATTATTTTCTTATTTTTAAATTATGTGTCTCCGTAACCTAAGAATCTATCAAACAAACATAATAGTCGAGTAAGGCTGATACGTTACGGAGTCACATAATTTAAAAATAAGCAAATAATAAACTTATGCATTATAATTAGCTACAAAATTGTAAGTATTTTTATTTTCGAATATTATTATAAGATTTATGATTATAAAAAATATTAGACAAATATAATAAATAATTATGATAATTTTACCAATTAATGATGCAGAAGTTTATTCCTTTTTTACTTCTTAAGTTATGAAATTCTGTAACCCACCTTATTCGAATCACTATATTGTTTTTTAAACGTAAGAGTATCACCTCCTGGTGGCATGAACTCTTTGCGTTACAAGCATAACTGTGTTCACACGATATCTGTATGAAGTTGTTGCTTTTTGGACACAAAACGCCTGTCCCTGAAGTAGGATATTATCCTTGCCTTAAACGGACAAATTTATGCGTTTGATGCAAGGTAACGCTACTGTTTTTTATGCATAGGAGGCGTTCATACTACAGTGGTAAGATTTTTCTCTCCGTGTATACATATAATATTTTATGTATAAAATTATATGTTATAACTGTATAAGGATAAAAAATTTTACTTTATCTACTCCAAGGGGCCTTAAGGGGCGTTTTGAAGGGACGTACCCAACCCTAACCTCCATTTCATCCACTACCTTACTGTTTCCTCCTTTGGACCAACAGTTTAACGTCTCTTCCGAAAGACGGAGCCCAGTTTTCTCCGCATCTTGCACGGAGGGGCGCGGTTTTTTCGGAAAAAAACTTCCATGATTCATGGCTCTAGTGGACTCGAACCTGGTTCCTCAGATTACGAGCCTGGCGCTCTACCACTAGACCACACCGCCGCTCTATGTTATAACTGTATATATATATATATATATATATATATATATATATATATATATATATAAAATTATTGCCGACAGATTCGTTGGCGCACATGTATTTACTCGTATGCTGATTGCCGATAAAATCAAATAGCAGCAAAGTTATAATTATTGCACTGAAGACAATGATTATAAGTATTATATATATATATATATATATATATATATAATACTTACAAAATAAAATATTACTTGAATTTATTTTTATGTGCAATAAAATTATGTGCAAAAACATTTATGCACCTAAAAATTATGTTTTTTAAATCATTGTCTTGAGTGCAATAATTATAACTTTGCTGCTATTTGATTTTATCGGCAATCAGCATACGAGTAAATACATGTGCGCCAACGAATCTGTCGGCAATAATTTTGTTGACAAATGTGACCCTTTCGCGAAAGAACCAGGTGCTCCGCAAACTGTATTTACACATAGGACAGAAGCTGAACATTTCATTAGCGTTCAATTAGTACTATTTGTTTTAGTTAAATGACGAGTGCATCTTCTACGAATATTATTGAAATAGGATAGTGGTTCAGTTGACAGAGGACTCTACAAACAATAGCATTAGCTGCTGAATTTTCTTTTAACTATCTATTAAGAAAATACGAGTTCTTGTACTTAAGAAAACGAAAAAGGGTGTTTTAAACAATAAAATATTTAGAATAAAAATGCATTTGGGGAATTAGCATAAAGAATTTTTAAAGATTTTTATTTTAAATCTTTAATATATGTTAATATATGTATAAATTTATCACACTTTTCTATCTTTTTAGTGCTAAGAATAGTACAAATTGCATTCCATAAAAAGATATTATTGACTTATTAACATAAACTAAAGTTTTGATTTATAAAAAAAATATATTGTCTGTGAATAAACAATACCGCTTATATGATATTTTTATGATTATTATTGCTAAATAATTATCTATATACAGGGTAAATTTTATTTTGTGTTCCAATTATCTCCGCTAATTATCTTAGAAAGTAGATATTGGTTTATTGAAAAAATATTTCAGATAAAAGTTAGAAAGTTTGAAGGGAGCCAATAAACGAACTTAATAAATTTTACGTCTGGGGTCCATGTTGAGCTCAGTAAAGCTCAGGTCAAATGTTTTAAATAGAAACCTCTATTTTTTATTATATTATTTTTTTCTACAAATTAATTAGAACAACTTTTGTCGGAAACATTTATTATTTGTTTAATACTTTTTGAGATATTCAAGGAAAACTTGATAACTTTTTCGATATTTAGCTTATATCTCGATAATTGTTTGTCGGTGGAAAAAGTGGTACAGGACTTCTGGACTTGATTTGGTCTCAAGAATATGTTGTTGCACTAGTATCTCAATTTTTTTTATATTTATGTATACATATCTCCTTAGAGCTTTCATGTATACACAAATATTTAAAAAAATTGGACTATTGCAACAGCATATTCTTGAGATCAAATCAAGTCAAGAAGTCCTGTACTTTTTTCTCTGACAAACAATTAACGAGATGTCATAAATATTGAAAAAGTTATATACCAAGTTTTCTTTGAATATCTCCAAAAGTATAGATATATATTAGGCAAATAAAAAAATATTTTAAACAAAAGCTGTTCAAATTAATTATTAGAAAAAGATAATACAATAAAAAATTTTTAATTAAAAAATTAACTTATAGGTTCTACTAGACTCAACACAGGCTCAAAATCTAATAAGATCGTTTATTGGCTTTCTTCGAACCCTTCAATTTTTATCTGAAACATTTTTCCAATAATACTTTTTCAGATAATTAGCAGAGATAATTGGCATAAAACTCACCCTGTAGGGAAATTGTGTCTAATATCGCCCTTGTTTCTAATTCCGCACCCTACGGTATTCAGACTGTTATGTGTTGCATTCTGTCAGTGAGCAGTGGAACACTACTTTGGACGATCTTTTGTTTTATTTTAATTAGAATTATATAATATAAAAAGTAGCGTATTATTCATAGTTTTAACGAGGTTTCGAAACTTTGCAAGAGATATCTTCCGTTATTAATAGATAGCAAAAGGTATGTACTAAGAACGAATTTCTGTCATGAAAACATGTGATATTAGATATTGTGTCTAATTTTATTCCTAAATTAGAGATTTTCGTTGCTAACCATTATTGTGATTCTTTAATCGGTTATGTTTCTAATTGTGATGTTCCTTATTCCGCTCTCTAAGAATGTTATACCGCCCATTTTCTTTAAAAATTACAAATTTTAATTAACCATAATTGTAATAAATTTTTTAGCTGTACAAACGAATCGGTATTTGTTACTATTTGTATAAAATTGTAGTATTTTATGAGAAACTAAAAACTGGATTAGATTCTAATTTGCATAGTTTTACGATATGTAAATTGTGGCAGATTTCTATAGTCATTTATAAATAATTGTAGTATTCTACAAGTAAGCAGATATTTTAATTTTTTAAGATTTTATTGATTCTCAAATTTTTAATAATAGTTAATAGTAGTAGTTTGACGTAGTTTTGTCCCGTAATTTATAGATCAAGTTGTAGCAATATAACTCTAAAAATTTTGTCTAAAATTAAGAGACTATGGCCGTTATTCATAGTTGGATGTTATTTCAAGGCAGTCTTAAGTTAATTATATCTTAAGACGCTAATACGGCTATGCAATTGGTTTATGACATTTTAAAATTGAAAACATGACTATCTGCATACTATATGGTGATAGTCTCTTAATTTTAGACAACATTTTTAGAGTTTTGAACACAAGTAACTTAGAAAGAAGCAACTTGATGCCAAAACAATTTGATTGAAATCGGTTGATTTTCGATGGACGCGTCAACGACCATATGTTCCTTAACAAAAAATGATCCTCTTTGTGTGACCTATCATTCCTCAAAGTATGTCGGTGAGGTCCTGAGACACCTTGTATAATAAACCGACTTTATTAAGAACTAACACCTTCCGTACGTCTGCTAACAATAAGTGTAACATATATAGACAATAGGAAACGCCTTCATCATCAATGTTGTAGCACAGTGCGGAAGGTGACTGACTCAAGAGCCAGGGGTTTCAGGTTCAAATCCAGCGGTGGTAAGCAAATTTTCTAAGTACAATATAAATGTATTTAATTAAGCTTGCACGTAATCAAGATTTTCAGCAATAAAATAATGTTCAACGAGAGAAGTAAATATTTTTTATTTTGTTCATAGTATATCCAAAAAGTTGTAGTTATTCATAAAAATTTGTAAAATTATTTCCATCAGGGTAGTATTTCCTTGTAGTCTACTGTACTCAAATAGACATAGAAATGTGTAGAATATCAGTATTAGTTGTAGTTTGACGTAGTTTCACCGACAAAATAGATCAAGATCCAATTAAAAAATACATAAATTTACAAAAGTGTTCCAATTCTAGCATTTTTATGTAGAATTCTGTAGCACTTCTCAAATTTATGTAGATTTTAATAGATTTTGGCAATTATATTTTATAGTTTTTTGTAGTACACTTTTATTTTTTTTTAAATTTTGTAGAAATATTTCCGCCAGGGAAGTGCAGGATGAATAAACCGAAATAAATGGTTCAGTAGAAAACATATTGGACAAAGTTACGGAAAATAAAGAAACATATAATGATTAGGAAGTCGACATAATAAAAATAATAATCGGTCTCAAAGATGATCTGAGGAAATAAAATCTGGCAAGCACGTATAAAATAAAGCGATAAAATCGTACTAGAGACGGAATTATAGGATGCTCTTGCATCCTACAATCCCGTCGAATTAGATTAAGAAGCTAGAAATACTGCATAAAAATATATTCTGTAATGACAGTACTGGAATGCGCAAAAGACACGATGGTAAACGATGATGAACGATGATGAACAACAAAGATACGGCGAACGACGGAAAGAAACGATACGAGTGAGCGGAATAGAGCAATCGAGCGAAACGGCAGAAGCTCGTATCATGCCGAGCAATGGATAACGGCGGCGTAGTATGAATTATAAAACGCAATAGGTGCGATGATCTAACAAAGCAAGGTACTATGAAAGAGATGCATTCTCTCAGATACTAATATTTCTGTTGAACGAACAAGTTTAATGTGCAAACTAATACAAATTATTAGATATAAAAGGTAATTAACGTACTTCTCAGATGGCAATATCTCAAATTATCAGTCAAAAAGTGGATTATAGAATTTGAGGATACAAACATTTTATTATGATAAAACAACTTACAAAAGCTTGTATACAGCAACCGTATGTTGAAAAGTTCGGCAAAATGTTTAATATTATTTTAAAAAGACATTATGCCAAAAAAGACTTTTAAAGATAAATATGTAAAAAAAGTCAAACCTCACCGATTTATCGCCATTTAAATATGTTGTAGGTTTTAGGGGAGAGGTCTTTCTGAGTAATTCTACGCAAGAAAAAAGTGGGATTAAAAAGGTAATTCAAAATTGAAAGTAATGCATAATTAATTAAGTATTGAGCGTCAATATCAGTCAGGAAAAAATAAAACATTATAGAAAGTATAAACTATGCGAGAAATATATAGCCAATCAAAGTAAAAAACTGCCTTTATATAATCGACACTTTGCAAGAATTTATATTACGCATGTATTATTCGCAAGTTGAAAACAAAACTTGAAATATACGACTATGGCTGGTATTCATAGGTCCGTATTCATAGTCGGATCTTATTTCAAGACCGTCTTAAGTAATGTCTTAAGTTGCTAATACGATCATTTGATTGGCTGGACGGAGTCTTAAGACTGCTTTTGACCAGACTTAAGATGATCTTAGATATAAGATCCGACTATGAATACGGGCTATGTCTTCAAGATCGTCTTAAGTAATGTCTTAAGACGCTAATACGGCTCTGTGATTGGTTCATGACATCTTAAAATTGAACTTAAGACGGT
Organism: Temnothorax ravouxi; assembly: GCA_030770255.1. NCBI lineage: Eukaryota > Metazoa > Arthropoda > Insecta > Hymenoptera > Formicidae > Temnothorax > Temnothorax ravouxi. Next base: position 91,733 of record JASTWP010000388.1, read on the forward strand.
CTTAAATAACAATGAATACCGGCCTATATGAGGGAACAAACTCAGCAGAAAAAAATTACCGTATAAAAAAAAATAATTCCAAGAAGAATGAAAAAGAAATTACCTAAATAGAACAATAAGCAATTAGGTAAAATTGTTTATATCACACGTGCGTGAAAAGTGGCTCATTCCGTGCGCGCCATCTATGCGCGAAATAGCCAATTGCATAGGTACACGAGAAATTTCTCACTAGATTGCCCACTCGCCTTCGGCTTGTGCGTCACTCCGCACCCGTGTCCAATTCTCAGCTTCCCGCACTTGTTACACAAATAACTATTCTAATATGGTTTTATTGAGCACAATAGACTATACGAACTTACCATATTTATAGTCGTGTTTCCATCCCTCTCTAAAAAAGACGTGCAAAGTCGATACTCGAATATATCGCGGTTATTGTTGCCTCTTTTCCGCGATGCCGATTGGTTCTCTCGCTGTGCTTACTTCATGAGCAGCTGTCATCGTATATTTTGACAGTTGTGTGTAATGTTAAAGCTAAATAGCGCGCGCGAAGTGCACGTCTGTGGTTCCTCTTCTAAAAAGGAGATGTGAAGTTTATTGTTGTCGCTTTTCCGCGATGCCGATTGGTTCTCTTGCTGCGCTTACTTCATTTGTAGCTGTTATTGTATATTTTGACAGTTGTGTGTAATAGGGTTAATAGTGTAATAGTAATGTTAAAGCTAAATAGCACGCGCGAAGCGCGCGTCTGTAGTGTCTAGTGTATTTAAAAAAGAGATGTAAAGTTTATTGTTGTCGCTTTTCCGCGATGCCGATTGGTTCTCTTGCTGCGCATTTGCAGTTGTCATTGTATACTTTGACAGTGGTGTGTATCAAGGAGTTAATAGTGTAATAGTAATAACATAATGTTAAAGCTAAATAGCGCGTGCGAAGCGCGCGTTTGTTAGTGTCTAGTCCATCCATATTTAAAAAAGAGATGTAAAGTCGATACTCAAATCTATCGAAGTTTATTGGTTGACGTTTTTCCGTGATGTCGGTTGGTTCTCTCGCTGCGCTTACTTTATTTGCAGCTGTCATCGTATATTTTGACAGTTGTGTGTGTTAAGGAGTTAATAGTGTAATAGTAATAGCATAATGTTAAAGCTAAATAGTGCACGCAAAGCGCGCATTTGTGGTGTCTAGTCTGTTAAAAAACACCTGAAGTGAGTTTTGAGTTGACGTAATATGTTTCAATAGATGAATCTTGAAAATCAATTTGATATTTGATACATTATTTTTGTAACCGCAGTTGAAGAGAGAAACTTAGCTATAGGGTGTCTCGAGATATAACCTGAAATCTATTTCTGACAGTTTAATAATAATTTTTTAGAAAAAAAATATTGTATCAATTAAATATTGAGTCAGAGAAAATCATGTATCACTCAAATGTGGTTCCATAGGTGATTTGAAAAGAGACTGAATTTCAGAATTTATTAATATTAACATAATAGATAATTACAAATACCTACAGTCTCAGTCGATCTCTAAACATAACTAATATAACTATATTGAATCGTTCGCGTCTCAAGATATAAAACGCAATTTTGAGTATTTTTACTTGATACGCTCTTTAGACGAGATTTGAGTAACGACTATATAAAAACGGGCTTTAGACAAAAAAACCGATAAAGAAATTTTTATATATTAACAATTAATAACAATTTTATATATTAACAATATTAACAATTTTATTCATAGTCCCAAAAATAGACAAAATCACAGGAAGCATCAATGGCTACAATAAACTGTATGAATATCATAGATGATTTTATTTTACAAAGAAACATACACAAATATCTTTCCTCGAAATTTCGATGAGCTTTTGATACGTCACAGATCAAAATGTATCTTGAATTTTTATATGTGGATTATAGAATTATACGTATCAAGAAAGTATAAAATATCTCTATAAAAAAAATCGACTTTTATAAAATGGAAGTTTTAATCGATCCCCTTAGGGTTACAATTCTCATCCATTACATACCCTTCTCCTCGATCTCACTTTAACTCTTTGGACCAACGGCTTAACGTTTCTTTCCGAAAGACGGGGCCCAGTTTGCTCCGCACAAAAGCCTATTTTGCACGGAGGGCGCAGCTTTCGGAATATAAATTCCATGTTTACATGCTCTAGTGGACTCAAACCTGGTTCTTCAGATTACGAGTCTGGCGCTCTACCACTAGACCACACTGCCGCCTTAAATCAATTTTTATATTTTTATAAAATATGTGTCAAGAAATATAAAAAAATGTATAAACAAAAGTTTTTAAATATACTTTATAAGATTTAAAATTTTCAAAATACCTCTTTCAAAATACCAAACTATTTACTAGTGTTTTTAAGAATATAAAAACATTTATATGAAAAAAACTAAAGCTTATTTAAAAGTAAAAAAAAATAGGGACAAGATTTTTTTAAAGGCACTTCTTAACAATTAATTGAAATTTTCAAGCGAATTCAATAGTAGGTATATATTTAAAGAGTGTTCCTTCAGGTACAAAATTGCTTAAAGAAGTTTTGCTGTACGTCGCTTAGTTTTACTCCCAGTCAAAGAAAAGTGACGCAAAGACAAATTTTTAAATTGAAAAATGCCGGAGCAAACTTGACACTTTGCCTGATCTACACAATTTAATCTAAAATTTGTTTTTTATTGTCTAAAAATAAAAATATATATGTTTATCGTGTATTTACAAAGTATAAAAATTCGGAATAAAGTAAAACAATTATTGGAAATAATGAGAAAAAATTGTTGAACTTCCACAATTATCTTCATCTAAACTTATGTCTGAAAAACAATTAATGCAAATAAACTCGCGATCGGACGTGCGCACACATTTGTCATGAGCCATACAGCTGCATGATAAACATTGTTTGTTATTACGAACCGATGAAACGACGTGGTGTTGACTTTGCCTCGGCTGTCGTTTTGCATTTTTGTCACTCCAAAAACATTTTAAAAACATGCAAAAACGATTATCTGATTCGTATAGAGCATCAAATTTTCCATCAAAATCATTTACCTGTAGATTTGCAAGAGTAAAGCTCGATGAAAGTGTAGCAATTTTCGAGAAATCAGAAAAATTACTTTTTACCATCAAAAACGCTTGTCGCACTAGAAATTACGACATAACTCTAAATAACGTTTCAAAGTATTTAAGTGTTTAAAGCGCGTCAACTAACCTATGTAGGTTAGTGACGCGCTTTAAAAGTATTTAAGTGTTTAACCCGTTGTGGTCACATGGGGTCCAGTGAACCCCAGGCTTTTTTTCTTAAAAGTATACTATTTTGACAGTAAAACGCAGGAAGTTTTTTTGCTCTATCTCAAAAAATTTTGATGAATATTTTTGTGAAAAAAGTCAAATTTCTCGAAAAAAAATTTTTTCTCGCGTTTTTTTAACATAAAAAATTTTTAAAAATTATTAGATTATAAAGAGGAAGTCATAAACTAAATTCCAGTTCAAGGTTTGAGTCGATACATCAAAAAGAACGCAAACTGTTGTGGGGTCCATTGGACCTCGTGTGACCACTACGTTATTTTTAGAAGTTGTGACCACAACGGGTTAAAGCGCGTCACTAACCTGCATAGGTTAGTTGACGCGCTTTAAACACTTAAATACTTTTAAAGCGCGTCACTAATCTATACACCGAGGGCGTGTCCATGGGGGGATGCGGGGGGGGCGAAGCCCCCCCGCCCACGCATGTATTTTGATATATGAAAGCTAATTGTAAGTGATATGCATTATAAGTATACATACGTTTTTTAACGATATCTTAAAAAATACAAGAGACCCCCAAATTTTATCAACAGTTTTGGATTTGGGGGGCAAAAATACATAGAATTTACCTCTTTTTAATTGATTTCTTGTTAGGGCCCTAATTGTAAATATTTACCGGGGCTACCGCACCTCCCCTGCAAGCAGGGACAAGCGTCTCTGTGGTAACTTTTCTGACATCTTTTGCTGAAAACTCTTCAAGCCAAAAGAATCGATAGGCCGTGCTTTCGCATCTCTATGCATACTGAACATCGAGATCAAGCCAGCTTTTGCCCTTTTGCTCTACGCGAGGTTACTGTCCTCGCTGAGCTGGCCTTAGGACGGGGGGGGGAGGTATGGGTAAACCTCGTTTTGCATGGAAAGTGTATGCGTGAACTATTTCGACATATTTTTTTTAGTCATTTATGTCTTCCAATACTCAAAATAGATGCTATATTTTTCAAACTTTTTTTATTTATAACTTTTTAATAAACAATGACCGCCGGCTAAAACCTTCCGAAGGTCACTCAAGAAGGTGATCTTGACAACATATGTCAAGGTCAAAGTAATCCAAGCTGTGTTAGTTATTGTAAATAATTACCAAATAAAGTTTTTTTGTAAACAAACTTGGCGTTGCTAGATTTCAAAATTTAACAAAATACTAAAATTTTTTATTAAATAAAAAAAAACAATAAACATAATTTAGGGAAGAATGCGACAGGAGTAAAAAGCAGCGCCAAGTTTTTTTACAAGAAAAATTCATTTCTTTTATTTTAATTAAATATTTTTATTTTGTATTGTTAATTATCTCTTTAATTCTTTGTGAGTAAAATAATTCTTTGTAACGTTATAATTTTGTTAAGGACAATTAAAGCTACTACCACTTGGGTTGGAATAGGAAGACTCTTAAAGTGATTCAGCTAGTACCATATGAGTCAATATAAGGCCTAAATTTTATTTTAAGAAAAACCATTTTTATGGATATATTCTAGACACTTGTATAATTACTGGTTTTATAATGTAACTTTTCATTCAATTATGTATCAATTTATCTACTGATAAATGTAAATAGTTCAAGATTATACTTCAGTTGACATTCGTACAAGAGAAATGTCACGACATTGCATCTCTTCGCTGTAGACCCTGTAGACAGCTATCATGCCAGTGCCATGTGTTTGAGTGAGGTTATGTATTGTGTTTATGTTGAAAAATAATGGAGGCTAACAAACAATTTCGATAACGGGAGATTTGTTTGCAAAAGAATAGTGCTGTGAAAAAAAACACTACACGGCGCGGCGTTGCCACATGTTCACGTCGCGTACAGCTGATCGAAAGGCCAACAAGAAACGCGACAATTCATCAACTTTTGATTGAATTTTTGGCGTCAACGTCGTTTTGTCTTGTACTTATTAACAAGTGCTAGAAGAATCAAATAATGTTATTTTCAGTTTTTTGAACTTGTTTCTTTACAGATAGTGAGTGAAATTCTCGAAAAATGTATGTTTTTGGTACAATTTCCCATAAAACATATGTTAAAAATGCCAACTTTGAGATTTAATATCTCAAAAACTAGACGTCAAATCTTCTCAAAATTGCAAATTTAAGCGTATTTAGGTTTTTTAAACATATTTTTAATTCGGATTTTTTTCTTTGACATGCTCTGATGGCTCAATCACTTTAAATGAGAACACAAAGATATGTACCACTTAGGTTTTATTTTTTAAAAGTAGTTGCACAACAATTATTTTTCAAAGCAATATATATTCTCTTTGCAATTGGCGCAATTTAGAAATTTCATATCTTTTTTTGAAATACATGTCACTTGGGTTGAGTTACTTAAAACTTGGCTTTCAAATTCATTTTCATATCTCATTTCAATATTTTTTTACATTATATAGCAACACAGATATTGAATCCCAAACCGAAGAATTAGAACTAACACCCTTAGTAGTGTCAGCGTTTGGCATATCTCAATATTAGGTTTATTTTATATGAATTTATCGATATTGCAACGTTTTCATATACTAGGCGGCGAATGAAAAAAGAAGCAGCGAAAGTGTATGAAAAGAAACAGAATAACGACGAGGAGAAAACGGCAGAGAAAAATAAAAAGATAGAAGAGAAGCAGGAAGTTAATGATGTCGACCAAAATTGTAAGTATAAGACACATTGCCTGGACCATTTTTGTGCATGCACATTCCACAAAAATGGTGCATGCACATTCAGCAAAAAGCCTTACAAGACTTTCGAGTTGCTATCTCGTTCTCGATGGAAACTATGATCGAGATCATGTTCGGTCTGCATACGTTATGTTTTTTTCAACTAGCATCTTCGCCTTACCGGACGCCGTCATCTTCCGAAAATTGTTATGGAAAGGAAGTAAAAATAAAAGACAGCCTAACTGAACCCATTGATTTGACTTCAAGTTATAGCCCCGAAGAAGTGCCGTTTCTCGAAAAAGACAATCAAGCGCTAGAACAAGTCTTTATTCAACATCTACATATGATGGGTTTAAAAGACCATAAATCATGCAATAAAGGAGCTATGCCACTAACAATCGACGAACAACTTTTTGACTTGGGGGATAAATTGGAACATAGAAAAACATCGGCGGACTTCGTGAATGGTGTTCAAGACGAAACTTCAAACGTGCACGAATTATCGAATGAAAGGTCTTTTTTTATCGACAACTGCATTGATTTCAGTCGGCTCGAAGCTGGTCTGAGTTGTGGAAACGTGCTCGTGGATCCAAAACACTTGTTCGAAGAAATGCACTGACAGTTTGACGACCATAGTAGAGGAATTGAGTGCTGTTTCCGGGATTTGGTGTGGCTTGGATGTCAATATCGAGGTTTGCGTAGTCTTCACATGTTCCAATGTCGGATGTGCTACTTCCGTGCCACGGTATGGGGTCTTCCAAACAACCAGGAAGAGATGAATCCAAATCACCGTGCCGTTGCTGGAGCTATCTTAAGTGGAATCGGGTATACCCAACTCGAACAGCTTTGTGCAATGCAAGAGCTCCCCTGCATGACAAATACAACTTATCAAGCAGCTCATAAGATTGTTGCTGATGGGTTTACGGAAGCTGCCTTAAAAGCTATGCGCGAGGCTGTACAAGAAGAAGCTACACTCGCTCGAGCTCGTGGAGACGTAATCGGAGATGGTCCACATATAACGGTCGTCTGCGATGGAAGTTGGATGACACGCTCCTATGGCAAAAAGTACAGTTCACTTTGTGGTGTGGCTGTAATTGTCGGTTATGAAACCGGAAAGGTGCTTTATATACACGTAATAAATAAGTACTGTAGGACATGCATTCAAGCAGAAAAAAACGGGATCCAACCGAAGAAACATAGATGCTACAAGAACTGGGGTACAAATCAAAGCTCGACCAGTATGGAAGCCTATGGACTAGTCAGAGGTTTCAATAGTAGCTTGGAACAACATAATTTAATTTATTCGAAGATGATTGCGGACGGCGACAGTAGTGTTTATAAAAAGATACGAGACAGCAATATGTACAAAAATGTTATTGTAGAGAAAGTCGAATGCAAAAATCATCTACTGCGAAATTTTTGCGGCAAGATAAAAAAAGTGCAATTAGCAAAAGGACGAATAGGCTCAACGGTGAGGAAAGCAATCGAGAATAGTACTCTTCGAATCCGCGGTGCGATTACAAAGGCCGTTCAGCATCGCAAAAATCAGGACACATCAATGCAACAGAAAATCAACGATTTAAAGATGGATCTTTCTAATGTTCTGAGTCATGTCTTCGGCGAACACAAGAAATGTAGAAAAATTGGATACTTTTGTGATGGCCAGTTGAAGGAAGGGGAAGTCAATCTTGTACCCGAACTGAGACGTGTAAATCTGTGGGATCAGCTGGAAATAGCCTTGAAACAGTTGTCCGTCAATTCTAAAAGTTTGATAATCGATGAAGTCAGCAACATTGTTGAGTGCTTTAATGGATTGATTGCAAAACTGATTGGTGGAAAACGGCCGGATCAATTATGGTTTGAAGGGATCGTATGAAGCTCGCTGCTACGCAGCAGTCCTTCAGTTTAACACCAGAGAAATGATGACCCGATTGCACGAGACTCTGAAAACTAAACCAGGAGCAGTTTCAATGCAATGGGAAGCGAAGAAAAAACGAGAACTTCTCAAAGCGAGGCAACGGTATGAAAATGTTCCTCCCGAGAAGAAGATCAGCCGTAAAAGGGACTTGAGTGCTACTAAAGACGCAGTACAAACAACTACAAACGATTCTGAAGAAGATGTCGCAAGCGGATTTGAGATATCTCCAAAATTGGCAAAGTTACACTTTTTGTTTATTGCAAAAATATAACTTTTGAATGGTGCAACTATAAACAAAAAAAGCACTACAAACGATTCTAAAAAAGATGGCGCAAACGGACTTGAGATATCTCAAAATGGGGTGCGAGTAATTTTTTTAATTTTTATAATTTTTAATGTATTAAACTACAAACGAAATTTTTGTTACTACAAACAAAATGCTAACATTTTCCGTAAAAAAAATTAATTTTTTGGAAGTTGGGTGCCAGGTTCACATAAGTTTGGTCCTTGCGTGGACCTGGAAGGCAACAAACGAGAAATATACAGTAATTGTTAGTCACAAAGATTCGGAAAAAGCCCGAAAAAGTTACTAAATTAATATAATTAATATAATAATAAATAATTTCGATATTTTCATAAATCTGAAAACTGTTATTTATTTTATAGACATGACTTTTGCAACATGATTGTTTAAATACATAATTTTTTTTTATATATTTAGAATAGGTGGTCTTATCGTCGTGTCACGTCGTGTCTAATATAGGTTATATTTCTTTCTTATACATAACAAGAGAGCAGTACTGCAGATATCGTTCCGTTATTGCAGCGTTATATGCGGTAAAAGCAACAGAAGTAATTACGGAACGCTCCTGCAGTTCTACTCAATGACGTCATATCGTCAGTACTTACAGTGAATATCAAAACGCACCCTTAGTATAAATATTTATTTGATATTTTTGGTAATATTTATTATTATATAGTTACAGTTACTATTTCTATAAATATTTATAACATAAATTAAAAACACATTTAATAACATTATTGATAATTATTTACAAATTATTTTTAAATATTTATTATATATAATTTTGCTTCCTCATAGAGAAAGCTTTGTTTTCATAAACTTCGTATATGAACCTTTGATCGCATATAAAACTAGATCTAATCAACCATTGTTAATGAATTATATATGAAATAGTAAATATATATATATATATATTTATATAAAGGAAGATGTCCTGACTGACTCACTCACTCATCAACGCCCAGCCCGAACCCCTGAACCGAATTTTTACCAAAAGTATATGAAATAGGGGTAGAATTTTCCGGGGAGTGCCACTAAGAAGGGATTTTTAGAAATTCGAGCCCTAATGGAGTAAAAAGGAGTAAAGAAGTGTCACACACTATGTGTATAGTTTTTTGTTACCGATTTCCTGGAAACCGGTTTTTTTAATTTTTCTAATTTTTCGGGAAATAATTGAAAAGAGAGAGGGAGAGAGAGAAATTGAAAATATTCTAAACGATCCAGAACACTTCCCCAAAAACAACTTCGAAAATCATGTTTATAAATTTTATAAATATATACGATACACACTCTATATATAACGTTTTAAAAAAGATTGATTATTGAAGGACACACGGGAAATATATACTACCTCCAAATTGGCAATTAATAAATGAAAATAGCAACTTATGAAGTTGTCTTTTTTATAGACTGAATTTTTGATTGATTGAATTTAAAATCGCGTATAATTTCGTACTGTATAAAAGAAATAAAGAATTAAGAGATCGTGATATTAAGAGAAACAGATTTATAGTTTGATAGTATATTCGTATATACTGTCGCGCGCGCGAGAGAGAGAGAGAGAGAGAGAGAGAGAGAGAGAGAGAGAGAGAGAGAGAGAGAGAGAGAGAGAGAGAGAGAGAATCGTTATTTATTACACGCTCTGGGATACATCCCCTAAAGCGTAGAAACATTTGTACAAGAAATAGACGAAGTGTGTTATAACGCAGATAAGACTGTAGTCACAAAAAAGAAAAAGATATAAAGGTATAATAAAGTATAATACAAGATAAAATTAAAAATAAGAAAAAGAAAAAAAAAGAAAAACATTAAGCGCACTGACAAGAAAAGTATCAGCCGTGGGTTTGTCCAGACATTGCAAGCAGGTGATTATGCAGCCTTGATTTAAACACCGGTAAAGACGACGCGTTGCGTATGTCCGGAGGTAAGCCATTCCACAGTTCCGCGGCCGAGCTGCAGAAGGAACGCTTATAGAACTCTGTACGACATCGCGGAGGGATCATGGTACCGAGCGGAGCTCTTAATTCACGCGTGACTCTGTCCTGTTTGAACACGAAGTTCGAGTAGATGACCTCAGGTCTTTTTTTCACTAGCACCGAATAAGTTAGGCTTCCCACGAAGTACAAGCGTCGAAAACAGATCTTTAGCCAGCCGAGTCTGTCGAAGTAAGGCGTTATATGTTCGTCCCACTTGGCCTGGAAGATAAAACGGACGCATCTGTTATAGGCTCTTTGTAAGCGAAGATTTTGTTCTCCCGTGATGTTGGTTAGAATCGTGCAGCCATAGTCAAGAATAGGTACAATCAGGGCCGAGACCAGCATGATGCGTAGAGGGAGCGGTAGGAGATGCTTGCAGAGCTTCAATTGGTACAACGTCAAGTTAACTCTCGTTATTGTTTTCGAGACCTGCTTTTCCTATGACAGCGAGCAGGTTAATGTAACACCCAGATATTCAACTGAGTCCGAAAATGGTATTATGGAGTCATTTACATAGATTGATGGTAACACGTCTCTCTCCAAACTACTAATGTAACGCAGCGTCCCCACGATAATCGCTTGCGTTTTCTTGGGATTAATTGTGAGCCCATTTTCAGTAGTCCACTGCACAACTCTCTTTACGTCATCATTTATTCTCAAAATCGCATCGGCAAGTAAGCCAGGCTCGACATGTAAATATAGATTACGAGATCGTCCGCATAGAATTGATATTTACAGTCTTTCAATATTCCGCTGAAATCAAATAAGTATAATGAGAAGAGAAGAGGCCCCAGCACGGAGCCCTGGGGTACCCCTTTGAAAACAGGCCGGTCAGAGGACATTCCAGAAAGATCACGAACAGCCTGCCTTCTACCCATCAAATAAGAGCAGAGCCATTTTAACGTTGAGTTTGCGAAGCCTAACCTCCTGAGCTTTTCAATCATGCGATGAGGATAAACGTTATCGAAGGCCTTGGAAAAATCAAATAGTACCACGATGGTAACTTTCCTCTTATCAGCTGCCAGTCTTATATCGTCCAGAATCCTGATCAGAGCGGTCTGTGTAAAGAAGTCCTTCCTATAGGCCGATTGGAAAGGATCCAGGATATCATTTTCCTCAAGAAAATCCGTGATCTGGTCGGCTACCAAGCGCTCCAGGGCCTTAGAGACAGCACATAATATTGATATTGGCCTGTAATCACGCAGTTTACAAGGGTGATTTATCTTCGGAATGGGGCAGATGACAGCCGATCTCCACACGCTAGGATAGACACCGTAAGAGAGGCAGTAGTTGAAGATGTGAGTCAGAGCAGGAAGGATGCAGGGTAATGCTCTGACGATTAAACTCCGAGGGAGCTCGTCTCTCCCGATAGCCTCCAAATTACTCCTTTGCAAAGCCCTTACTATCCCTCCAGGTTCAATGTTCTTCCAATAAAATTTTTGGTCATTATATGCCACTTTTCCCAAGTCAAAGACAATACTCTCTTCTGGATCAGAGTTCTTCGCGTCACCCGTGAAATAAGCATTCAATTTCTCAGAAGTGAGAACCAATCTAAAAGTCTTCTGGAAATATGCCGTCTTCGCCTTTCGTACCTCGAGCTGAACCAAATTCCTAAGTCGCTTATAATTACCATAATTAAAATCCGTTTTATTCCGTCTCCAGACTCTTCTCGTCCTGTCCCTGTCCCTCATCAATTTTTTCAAATCCGGCGTGAGCCACGGCGCAGGAAAATGTTTAGGGCATATAATGCGATAAGGCGCATGTTTATCATAGCAAGTCTTAAGGAAGTCGTTAAGGATCCTCACTTTAACGTCAATATCCGTGGCTAGATACAGGTCATCCCAGTGCTGCGAACCCAGCTCCGCCAGATCCTCAGGATCAAAGGAACGAAAATCACGAACCCGTAAAGTTCGCCTGGGGATACGCTCGATCTTGATGTTATAGGTGATCTCGATGAGATCATGAGCAGATAAAAAGCCGACATCACGCTGATCATGTCGAACAATTTAAGCTTCTCCTCCTCATCAATAATGCAGAGATCCAGCCATGTTGAAGCAGTGCGTGTATTATGCGTTGGCAGGTAAGGCACCAGGAAGAGGTTCGATGCTTGTACAAACGTCAAAATCTGTTCCGAGTCATAAGTGCGAGAACCGAGGTCGGCATTGAAATCACCAAAAATAACCGAGTGCTTGTAATTAGCAGACAGCCCTGAGAAAACAGAGAAAAAATCGGATAAGAAGCCTGTACGTGGTGGTCTGTATACCACGGCTAAGAGAATCTTGGAGAAATTGCTGATAGACACTTCCACAACCAGATATTCGGGTTTTCCACAATAATTGTTCTCTGATGTATATACAACAGAAGCATTGAAAGCATCAGATATATAAATGGCAACTCCACCCCCTATTTTGCCAATGCGGTCGCATCTCAAGAGGCGATAGCCGTGGAGAGAGACAAGGTGATCAGAGACATGAGGTTTAAGCCAAGATTCCGAAACACATATGATGTGATATCCTGAGTTGCAGAAATAAGATCGAAAATCATCCATATGTGCCAGCAGGGATTGACAGTTAACATGACACAGGCGCAGACGATCAGAGGATTTACTGTCCATAATCAATACTGCTTATTCTGTCGGCCAATCTTCTACGTAAGATAGGACAATTTTTGTCATCAAATGCCGAGTGTTGTTGTCCAGCCAGAGACGACCATCGCTTACAATTACCGCACGTGGGATCCGCGCTCCTGGAAGAGCAGTCCTTTGTCTCATGACTTCCCGCGCAGTGCCCGCACATCGACGCAAAACGACAATGCTTCGCAAAGTGACCAAAGGCGAGGCATTTGAAGCACTGAAGGACTCTAACATAATCAGAAATACCGCAGGCGAAGTAGCCGATGTAGACTGATTTTAGTGTTCTACGAGCATCCGGTGTGACCTCAATGACGCAACTTGTAGTGAGTCGATTTTGTTTCGGGGGAAAGATGTATACGACCTTGACCTCAGACTCATCCACCTTCTCAAGATTCAGAGATATCAAGTCCGACCTGATCTCTTCTCTGGACATATTGCACGGAACTCCACGGATCAACATTCTGGGATTGATTTTACGCTCCTGCTCCAGTCCGAGGCCCGCCCTCTCGAGTTCAGTAGAGCTCTTGATTTTAGGCAGATCGACTGAATGTGCCTCGATACGTACTCTGTTATTCTTGACAGACGAGATTCGGTTGACTTTGAGATTGTACTCAGATGGCTTGATAATTTTTTGAAGGGCGACTCTGGTTTCTCTCGACGATTTGTACCTCGCGGGGGAACCCTCCGCGGGAGTGACTATGAAACTCGTAGTCCTCGGCACCTCGATCGTGGAGCCACGCGCAACCCTCAGCCTCGACCGCTCAGAGACAGCAACCGTCGCATAAGAGAGCGAAGGAGAGGCGCTGGATGCCCCTGCTTGCATGTTCGGCATATTAGTTACAATATTGTTACAGGCATCCGACATATTAGACACCATTTTGTTACAGGCATCTGACACTGCATCACCGACCATGTCCCTAATTGTCTCCGAGATGCAAGTTTGCAGCGAAGAGCTTTCAATTAAATTAATGTAAGCACAAGAGATTTCCGCAAATGCCTCTTTACAGGCTCGAAAAGCGGAATCGATTTAACCCCTCTTCTCAACAGTATCTTTACTCGAAAGCAAAATCTTAGAGACATTGTCGTGATGCCTATTTAAAGTCTGCTTAAGAACATTGACCCTGGAAACATTAATGTCTATGTGTGTGCTCTGAGAATCCACTATAGGTAAATTAGATGCCGATGGTATGCGTCTAACAGGGACTTTAGCTTTGTTTGTGTTGACGTTTTGCCCGTCACCTTCCGAGCAGGAGAGAGCCGGGGGAGTCGGCTCCGTCATCCACGCCGCGCGCCACGCTCAGCGATACCGTCCAAAAAGAGCCAATCAGAGGCAGGAGCGCATGCGCATTAACCCTCCGATGTCCGGCAGGGAGCCCGATACCAGGAAATTTCCTTGAGACAACACAGAGGAAAAGCAGAGAAAGATACCTCAAGCAATCCAGGATCCAGATCAGGAAAAGAGAACAAGCAAGCAGTATGGCCTTGCAATCTGTGCACCAAAAAGAGAAGGCCCCGAAGGGCAATAGGCGGCAGAAAAGAGCTCACAAATACAGAGCGATATAAAGCACGTCAATCACGTATACTTACAGTACAGAGAGAGGGAGAGAGAGAGAGAGAGGGGGGGAGAGGGGGGGGAGAGAGAGAGAGAGGAAGGGAGGGAGGGAGAGAGAGAGAGAGAGAGAGAGGGAGAGAGAGAGAGAGAGAGAGAGAGAGAGAGAGAGAATAAGAATGTGACTAAGAAAGGTAAGGATGTATTTTAAATTCTCAATTTATTTTTGTCAATAATAGGAATGTGACTATTTTAAATTCTTAATTTATTTTTGTCAATTTGTTTATCCTTTTTTGTATTTTTCGCTTCTTTGTTTGGATATATTATTTCTCTTATAGAATCATGAATATGTCAAACATTTTATATATTGTTTCATAATTTTGCAGTTTGCAATCGATTAAAGAAGCAAGAGAGAGAGAAAGAGAGAGAGAGAGAGAGAGAGAGAGAGAGAGAGAGAGAGAGAGAGAGAGAGAGAGAAATAGTATCTTTATTTATAACGCGCTCCAGGATAAGATCCTCTCAAACGCAGAGAGAGAGAGAGAGAGAGAGATTGATTGATTGATTGATTTTTTATTAGGCCCAAGCGTAGGCTAAAGGGCAAAGTAGGAGTAAGCATGAACAGAATACAAAACGCAATCATATACGAAGTATCACAAATAAACTTAGACTAAAAATCTTAATACTAATCTTAGAGCTAACAGTTCAACGATGCAAATATCAGAGCATAATAATAAAATTGCTTACAAGTATTGCTATAAAGCTGAAACATAATTCATAATACTAATCTAGGGTGAATATTCAACATAGAAGGACACATACTCGCAAATGTGCCGAACAGTAAGCAGCAAACAGAAAGCATGCAATATCAGTCAGACTCCAATGCAAATAAATACGGACAAAGGAGGTTCTTAAAAGAGCCAAGAGAAGACGCAGATTTGATATTATCAGGGAGAGAGTGCCAAAAGTACATTGCGGAGAGTCGGAAAGAATTGCGGTAGGTAACGGTTCTCTGGAGAGGAATATGAAATGTAAGAGAGGATGAGGTCAAGCGGTCAGAGCTTCTCAAGGCTGAATCAGGAAGAGTGAAAAGTTCCTGAAGATAGGAAGGAGATTGTGCATAGAGAACACGGTAGGTTTGGCAGCCAAGAAAGTAGAGCCTTCTGTTTCTGACCGAAAGCCACCCCAAACGACGCCTGAAAGGGGTGATATGCTCATCTCGCCTGAGATTAAAAATGAATCTTATGCAGCAATTAACAAGTCTCTGCAATTTAGTATCCAACTCGCCACTTAAACCATGATAAACAAGGCAGCAATAATCAATATGTGGTAAGACAAGAGTAGTGACAAGTTTGATTCTAAGTGCAGTAGGCAGAGAGTTCTTGTTAAATTTAAGCTTGTACAGAGCGTGGTGAACTTTCTGTGAGACATCTGTGTGTGAGAGAGAGAGAGAGAGAGAGAGAGAGAGAGAGAGAGAGAGAGAGAAGGAGTGTGTATATCATAAAATATTTTTCACATTTATTTCGTGTTCGCAGTTATTCAGGTAATAGAATCGTTTTTGCTTTAATTATACAGTTTAATATCAACTATAAACTGTTATCTATTTAAAGCAGTCAAACGCACGCAATACCGCTTATCCTATTAACTTGAATGTGCTTAGTAAAGTTTAGAGAAAATCTTATTTTGTAGGTTGTTGAATCTTATAAAAAATTTTGCAATTTTGTAAAGCCAACTCAAAAATTTTTTTTTAATAAAGAAATTTCTATAATTAATGCCAATAGATATTATTTCTCTTATAGAATCATGAATGTGTCAAACATTTTATATGTTGTTTCATAATTTTGCAGTTTGCAATCGATTAAAAAAGCCAGAGAGAGAGAGATAGTATTCTATTATTATAACGCGTTCCAGGATAAGATCCTCTCAAGCGCAGAGAGAGAGAGAGAGAGAGAGAGAGAGAGAAAGAGAGAGAGAGAGAGAAGGAGTGTGTATATCATAAAGTATTGTTCACATTTATTTGCGTGTTTGCAGTTATTCAGGTAATAGAATCGTTTTTGCTTTAATATACAGTTTAATACCAACTATTTTTTGCTCTTATAAATATAAACTGTTATTTGCTCTATATTAAAATAGTGAAAACGTATATAATACTGCTTATCAACCTGAGCAGTTATTCAGGTAATAGGATCGTTTTTGCTTTAATTGTACAGTTTAATATCAACTATCAACTGTTATCTATTTAAAGCAGTTAAACGCACTCAATATCGCTTATCCTATTAACTTGAATGTGCTTTTGCTTAGAAAAAAGTTTAGAGAAAATCTTATTTCGTAGGTGTTGAATCTTATAAAAAAATTTTGCAATTTTGTATAGCCAATTTAAAAAATTTCTTTTAATAAAGAAATTTCTATAACTAATGCCAATAGAGGATTCTCTTAAGGGCTTATGTGTACCATAATGAGTGTATCATAGTGGTTTACTCAGACTAATGATTAATTAATTTTGGCTTATGCATTTGGTTTTTTCTTACGTAATTGTTTTTTTGGACATTTATAATGATAATATAATAAAGAAAATTTATTTATGAAAATTATGAGAATATTATTTCTCTTATAGAATTATGAATGTGTCAAACATTTTATTTGTGTTTCATAATTTTGCAGGCTTATCCTATTAACTTGAATGTGCTTTAAGCAATACCGCTTATCCTATTAACTTAATTTTTTTTAATAAAGAAATTTCTATAATTAATGCCAATAGAGGATTCTCTTAAGGGCTTATGTGTATCATAATGAGTGTATCATAGTGGTTTACTCAAACTAATAATTAATTAATTTTGGCTTATGCATTTGGTTTTTTCTTACGTAATTGTTTTTTGGACATTAATAATGATAATATAATAAAGAAAATTTTTTTATGAAAATTGGGAGAGGGCGCATAAACGGCTTTAAGGACTCTTTTCCTGGAATCTACTACAGTTTATCTATATATAAAAGGAAGATGTCCTGACTCACTCACTCACTCACTCATCAACGCCCAGCCCAAACCCCTGAACCGAATTTTAACCAAAAATATATGAAATAGGGGTAGAATTTTTCGGGGAGTGCCACTAAGAAGGGATTTTTAGAAATTCGAGCCCTAACGGGGTGAAAAGAAGTAAAACGTGTTTTCACGGATTCCTTAATATCGCTCAGCCTAAACCCCTGAACCGAATTTTTACCAAAAATATATGAAATAGGGGTAGAATTTTCCGGGAAGTGCCACTATGTGTATAGTTTTTTGTTACCGATTTCCTGGAAACCGGTTTTTCTAATTCTTCTAATTTTTTGGAAAATAATTCACCGAATTTCAAAGAATTATAGATCAAACAGGGGTAGAATTTTCCGGGAAGTGCTATAAAGTGTATAATTTTTCGTTACCGATCTTTTTGGAAACCGGTACGGAAATTTTTTCAATTTTCGGGAATTTATTGACCGAATCTTAAAGAAGTAGGGGTAGAATTTTACGGGAAGCGCCATGATGTGTATAGTTTTCGTTGCCGATCTTTTTGGAAACAGGTTTTTTTAATTTTTCAAATTTTTCGGGAAATAAATGATTGAATCTCAAAAAATTATACATGAAGAAAGAGTAGAATTTCTCGGGGAGTGCTATAAAATATACTATTTTTTGTTACCGATCTTTTTGGAAACCGGTTCGGAATGACCGAATCTCAAAGAATTGTACATAAAGTAGAATTTTTGAAAGCGGGCGAATGTATGCCTTTTTCCATTCAGACGGAAACGATGAAGTGTCTAACGATCGATTAAACAAAGAAACAAGCAGTGGCGACACAACAGGCCAAGCAGTGCGTAGGACAAACAATGGGAGACCATCAGAACCAGAGGCATAGGAGTGGAGAGGTCGCAAAAACATAAGCTTAAAAACTGACTCAGGTGAGACGGAAGAGAACACAAACTGAGGACGATCAGAAGTCGCAAGACTGAAGCAGTGGCAGAGATTAAGTCAGAGTGAAGACATATAGGCTGAGCATTAGAAACAGACGCATAATACAAGTTCAACCGATTAGATGAGAAAAAATGTAATGGAGAAGTGAGAGACGATTTTGCAAGCCCCAGCCGAGCAAGTTGTCTCCATAATTTGGCAGGGTCAATAATGCTAATGAGAGACTTATAGTAAAATTCATTCTTAGCTCGCCTGATATCCGCATTGAGTTGATTTCGGAAGAGTCTGTAGGAAGCATAACCTAAGAGACTATTGGCCCGTTTAGCACGCTTATACAGCTGATCACGAGTGTGTGAGACGAGCAATCAATTCAGGAGTTAGCCACTGCACAGGAGGCTTCCTGATTACAAAGATACGAATAGGGGCAAAGGTGTCAAGTGCCCCCAACAAGGCACCAGACAGCACTCCACACAATCCGTCCACATTAGTATCTTCTGACACACCATCAATTTCAGACCGTACGGCGCCAGCAATGGATCGAAGGTAATCACAGAACTCAGAGTCAACAATTCCCTTGTAGTTACGCCGAGAAATAGAGCACACCGGTCTAAGTTTAGAGCTAAGTGACGTAGACAATTCCAAAAGATCATGACCGGCAATAAAAGGACTCTGAGATTTAGTGAATGATATAATTTTGTCCATATCATCCACTACAAGCACGTCAAGCCAAGAATCAGAAATCGCAGTGTGATGGGTAGGCTCAGAGTTAACAATATGTAACGATAGACTAGACATTAGTTCACGCAAATAATCCGCTTCGAAGTTAGTCGAAGATAAATTGCAATTCAAGTCCCACCAATAATAATGTTTTTGTAGAGATGAGAGAATCGGTTAGAGACTCGACAAAGTCGTGCAAAAGTAGACCCTTAG
This sequence comes from Temnothorax ravouxi, assembly GCA_030770255.1. Taxonomy (NCBI): domain Eukaryota; kingdom Metazoa; phylum Arthropoda; class Insecta; order Hymenoptera; family Formicidae; genus Temnothorax; species Temnothorax ravouxi. Next base: position 110,921 of record JASTWP010000388.1, read on the forward strand.
GTCTTCTGTAAATAGACGCAAATAGCACCGATTCACCATCTGGTAGACGTACCTCGATAAGGAGATATTCAGGTGAATTATTACAGACGTAATTAGAGGTGGCCAAGATCTTGACTTGAAGTGACCTATGCACGTAACACGCCACTCCACCGCCCATCCATCCCTCCCTATCGTGACGAACCAAGAAGCCACAGTCGCATCAGAGACATTCACATTGAGCCATGTTTCAGAGACAGAAATTAAATGATAAGAACGAGTGGCAAAATGCAGTCTAATATAATCAATATGTCCCCGCAGGGAATTGGCGTTAAATTGAGCCACGCAAAACTGAGACCTCAGAACACAGCCACGATGAGCAACGGATGGCAACGAGCAATCGGAACGAGCATGTCAAATTAACTTGTCAAGATCAGAAACCGAGTCAATCCTGATAACAGGCTTACCGTCCGAGTGCCTGACATGTACACGACCCCCCCTCACCCAAACATACGCATAAGATTTGTCCTTAGCGACACGTTTCGTCTGCTGCAACAGTTCGTAAGTGTCTTTGGGGAGCAGCTCATTCACGTGCACACTCCGATCCGAACCATTATCACAGACCTCCTTCTGCATAAGCACACGCCGAGCTCGTTTTTTAGAAATTACAATCTCACGAACCGCAGACGAGGCTAATGTGACGATGTAAGAGGTGGTAGCTGAAGTAGGTAAGGGGCGGTCAGAAGCCCCCGCCGGCGCAGACTTACGAGCAACAGCCCTAACGTTAAGAATGTGGCACGACAATTCCGGGATTTCCAATGCTGCAAACACATTGCGAACACACTCAGAGGGGGTGACAGTCATTGTGGCAAGCACGCCTGAAAGAGAGAAAGGGAGGGAGGGAGAGGGAGAAGGAGGGAGGAAGGGAGAGGGAGAGGGAGAGAGAGAGAGAGAGAGAGAGAGAGAGAGAGAGAGGAGAGAGGGAGAGAGGAGAGATAATTTATTATGCCCAAGAAAAACTAAAGGGCAAAGATTAACAATACAGAAAGGAAACAAAATGTGCATGCTTTCTCTTGCACAAATCAGTTAAGAGTAGAGCGCAACCAACGGCTTATCACAACAGTATACACTGTAAAAGGTCTAGAACCAACGCAGCTTAAAAATAGAAAAACAAAATGTGCATGCTCTTTTTTGCATAAATCAGTTAAGTGTAGAGCACAGCTAATGGCCTTATCACAACAGTATACACAACAGTAGAAGGTCTAGAATTAACGCAGCTTAAAAATAGGAACAATATAAGTAGAGTAAACTAAGACTAATACCGAGAATAAGACACTACGCAACGTACAAGCTGTTAATAGGGAAAAACACCATCAAAGGCCCCGCATCAGCAATCGATATCATGCAACCTCACGCGCCAACAAATACGCCCTGAGAAGACCTTAAAGGAGACAATTGAGGAAGCAGAGGTAATATTACTAGGAAGAGAATGCCAAAAGTATATAGATGAAAGATGAAAGGAGTTTCTGTAGGTGGTAGTTCTATGGGAAGGAATATGAAAGGTTTGGGATGCAACAGGACGGCGGTCAGATCTCCTCAACAGCGGGTCAAGCAAAGCGAAATTGTCACGCAGATACGAAGGAGAGTGCATGTAAAGTATGCGAAACATTTGACAGCCAAGAAAATATAACCTCCTGTTTTCAACTGTAAGCTACCCCAATTGTCGCCTGAACGGAGTAATATGTTCGTCACGCTTGAGATCAAATATAGAGCGAATGCAGCAGTTCACGAGTCTCTGTAATATGGTATTCAATTCTCCAGTCAAATCATGATAGACTAAGCAGCAGTAGTCAATGTGCGGCATAATTAAAGCTAATACCAGCTTTATCCTTAACCTTGTGGACAAGGAGTTTTTGTTGAACTTAAGCTTGTACAAAGAATAATGCACTTTTTGAGAGACATGCAAGATATGTTTTTTCCAGGATAGGTTAGTCATAAAGATTACACCCAAATTTTTGGCTTCATTAACAAAAGGTAAAGGCGTATGATTTACAATAATAGGAGGTAGACATTGGAGGTCAATATCATTGACATAAGCTTGACTGCCAAATATAAGTACCTTTGATTTTGCAGGATTGAGTTTAAGACCATTCAACGTAGCATAATCGAAAATAGCATTTGCATCCCTTGAAATCAACTCAAGACCATGAAGAATGTCAGCACGAGTACATTGGAGATATATTTGTACATCATCAGCGAATATCATATGATAAACAAAAGAAAGGAATCCGCCTATCTCATTGATATAAAGAGCAAATAGAAGTGGGCCAAGTACAGAGTCCTGAGGGACGCCAGTCGACGTGAAAAGCCACTCGGAAAAATGACCCTCGTCATCGAATACAGCTTGAGAGCGGCCAGTAAGGTACGAAAAAATCCACGCGAGAACCTCATTAGAAAAACCGATTTCTTTCAGTTTGATAAGCAAACGAAGATGTGGGACCGTATCAAACGCTTTACTAAAGTCGAACAGAATCATAATTGTAATGAGTCTTTTATCAATTCCCATTCTAATGTCATCACAGACACGTAAGAGAGCAGATTGCGTATTGAAACCAGAGCGATACGCAGACTGTCTGGGATTCAGCAGGTTGTGTTTATTCAAATAGTCGGTAATTTGAGAGGCCACTATGCGTTCAAGAATTTTTGACATTTCAGGTAGGTTGGCAATAGGTCGCGTATCGGACGGTGACAGCAAAGTGCGAATCTTTGAGAGAGGGCGAATTAACGCACGTTTCCATGAAGAAGGAAATAAGGAAGCTTCAAGTGAACGATTAAGGTAGTTCGATGATGAACGACTTTTGCCAAAAGTGATAGGTTTTATTTTTATATCGAAAGAAGGAACTCTCCTGAATCGATTAAGCCAGAAGAAGATAATTCACCGTCCCGTTCTCAAGATATTTAATTTCAAAATTAGGTAATTTTAACATTGGTCTAATAGGAAAAAAAGATATTTTCCTATAAATAACACGAGTTTGCGAAAAATCTTTTGCCAAAAATGTCCGAACAAAATATATCGATAGAAAGAGGACACTGTGAGGAAGCCTATAGTTGAAGGTGAACACGATCCACCGTACAGTTTTTTTTAAATTAATAATTAAAGTTTGGTTTCCGGTGCTCAAGCGCTGATTTTCACAACTCGAGCATGGCGACGTGGCAACGCCGCACGCTGGGATCGTCGGCGTAAGGTTAGGTGCACGTTAGGTGTGAGTGAGCGCAAAGACAAACAAGTGTACCAACCGCACGAACTGTTTGGCGTTGCCATGTCGCTGCCCTCATCTCGTACATGAGGGCAGCGAGGAAAATTGTTTATGTAAAAAATTACATGCACCTTGTGGCGAAATTACTGTACTTCAGTAAATCGCCATAATAACGCAATAATTCAATCAAAATAATCTTCGAAGTAGAGCACTCAAGAGTTGGCACAAGTTGAAAATTATAGTCAAGCGACGCATTAACACACTTCATTTTAATCTATTTCAGACAAAATATTATTCTACAACGTAAAATTACTTACTAATGGTCTTTTTATGTCGTTACGAAGCTTTGCAATGCATTATCCTATTTTTTTATGATCATATAAATGATTTGATAAAAAAATCATAAACATTGTTGTGACTTCGGCCCTTCATCATCGAACTACCTTAAAAAGAGGAATGAGCCACTGAGAAATAACGGGCCAAGCAATGCGAAGAACATAAAGCGGGATGCCATCATAGCCAGACGCGTAGGAGTGAAGAGGTCCATTAAAGATGAGCTTATAAACAGAGTCCGGCTGAATAGTAGAGAAAACAAATTCAGGACGTTGAGAAGTACAAGAAACAGAGGCGATGGCAGAAATGAAGTCGAGAGAGAGAGAGAGAGAGAGGGAGGGAGAGAGAGAGACTATTTGCGTGTCTTAATACACATGTTCTCCGGGGCGAAGCCCGGCGGGGCATGCTAGTATATAATAAATACGGCAAATATATAATCATGTAAATAAAGAAATCATGTAAATAAAAAGATAACACATAAATGTAATTAAATATGAAATTTGAATAAATAGTTATGGAAAACATGATCTCCTTATATTAATTTCGCACAGAGGATATATACAACATGTTCAACATAACAAGAATTTATTCTGTTTTTTTAACAAAAATAAAGATAAAAGATAAAAAGTATAAGAGATAAATTATTACATCTTAATTAAAATTAACATAATTAATATTGACATATATTAACATAAATTATCTTATAAGTAATATTAACATATTGTAATAAAAAAATTAATTACTATGTTTATATTTCACATTATTATATTATTATCTATTAATTATTAATCTTGAACAATAAAGTGACGATATTATGTATGTTAAATATAAATTTTGTATTTATACGTAGATATTATTTAGTTATAAAATAGATAATATAAAAATTAAGAGAAAATAGCTATATTTTATTAATAAATTTCTTAAAATATTATTTTAAAAAGATGGCAAATAATATTGTTATTAATTTAAACACGAAATTTCAGTCTTCAGCTAGGTTAATTTGGAGAAATTTATAAGTTAGATGTTGGCACACACATCACGATCAATGGCCCAAGTGTCAGCCCAATGAAAATCAAAATATTGTGAGTCGTACAATGTACAAATATTTACGCGACACACTGGTCATGAGAATTTCACGCGTCACGAGAATTTCAGTTCAGTCTCAGTCTGTGTTCAGAATGTTACCGAGTAAAGATCTTGCTATATGTTTTCCTTGTTTTATGGATTTTCATAAACGCAAAATGCCAGGATTTAAAAGAAATGTCTAAAACATTGGACGAAATGCTCGTCAATGGTAGATCATTTCGAAGATCCCGAGACCTACGAAGATACATCAGGTAATTTGGCAAAAGTATGAATTCGGCACTGAAGATGGAAATCGAGAAGGTAAGTTATTTTCAAATAAATAAATTAAATTAAACTTAAAAGAAATTTAATATTGACTGAATGCAAAAGTTATGCACAATTTCTTTCTAATTTTTCTAAATCTTGTATAATAAAAGAGAAAAATTCGATTTGAACATAATTAAATCAGAATTGATCAAAATATAATCAATATACAGTTACTTTACTAATTAACTTTAATTAACTTTATCATAGCGGAAAAATTCTAAATTTATTTTGCATGCGTTTTTGTGTTTTGATGCGTATAACTCTCGTAAAACGTGTCCTATTTCATTATTCGAGTAAATCTTTAAGCATTTCATATTGGCTATTTCTGAATAATGTGAAATAATTCAGAATAGTTTAAGAGAGAGTCTTTCTATTTTCAGAAGTTGTCGTGACAAATATTTCATTGCATACACTTGCCGATATAACTGAAAAGATTGACGTATCGATAAACAATTGGCAATTTTTGCAAACAGAAACAAGTTATTTTATTAATGCCGAAAATTCGACGTTGCTTTTCTACAAGATTAATTTAGACGATTTGTCAATCGAACGTATTATAAGTATATCGACTGAGGGACACATATTACAGGTTTAAAGTTCTCCATTTCAATGTCGAAGCAACGTTTAATGAAAATCACGCAAGCAATTTAATGGCAATTCTACTTGTTGAATCCCAGCACGGTTATTTTCTATATTGGTATAAAATTTCTGGCAATACATGTATGTTGTATTCAACATGGCCCGTACGGAAGCAAATTCAAGACATGGCATTCGTGCGAGAAGAAAATCAATATGAATTATTGCTACTCGACAATGATGATGCATATTTCGAAGGACAATCACTGATCGATGTTTATGGTTTCGATATTGATTATAATAATCATCGTATCGATATATGGTAATTCCTTTTACTCAATGCATGTTACTTGCCTCTCTCTTTTGTAAAATATCATATTATATACATAAAATGCACTTAATAATTTTTAATCAAATTTTGCAAGGTTTTTATACAAATTTATTAACAAGCTCTTTCATAAAAAAGAAAGACATTAAGGAGCAAAGAAAATTTACAACAGCAAGCACTAATTATATTATATATTAAATTATTAAATAACATATTTGTCACGTGTTAATATCTTTTTAATTTTTATGCTTGCAATCTTGATATCCCAAGTTTTCCAAAAAACCTTAGAAAAAGGTAGTCTAGTATTTCTGGTCCTTTTTTCCAAAAAAATCAAAAATCCCTTTTTTAATTACAATTTTATAATGCTGATATTTCAGACATACCTATCTAACATACGTTATAAAATCAGAGAGGGAGAGAGAGAGAGAGAGAGAGAGAGAGAGAGAGAGAGAGAGAGAGAGAGAGAGAGAGAGAGAAAATAATATAAATGTGTAAATACAAAATATTTGTACAGGTTTTGTCGGCGATTATTTCTTCCAAAAGTATTCAATGTTCAAGTTTGCCCAGTTTATGGACGCATCGTATTGGCTTTTCAAGGAATCGATAACGTTGTTCTATATGAGTCGAAAAATGAAGATAAATTGTGCCAGTTTGAAAAATTGGAAGTTATCAAATCCAACAAACTCGCAAATTTTGCCTGCTTCGAAAGCGGTTATATTGAATACTTAGCAATTGGTGGAGAAGAACTGCGTTTATTTCACTTTTTTGAGAACAATTTTCAAGATAACGTTGAGACAAATCTGCATTTCGATAGTAAGGCGATAAGACGATAATTTCTGGCACAAACATAAAACAAACAGAGATAAAACAATTTATTTTACAGAAACAACCGAAATTTTATGGATAAGTCACGATACCACTAAATACATATAGGGATGAATCTTTGTTACTAGTTCAATTTAAAAATTTAACCGTAACCGCTTTGGCTTGGCACGGATCAAAGTTTAAGGTCGTGCCTTTATCGAATCAGATTTTAAATAACTTTGATCTGTCAAAAATTATCGTTATTCCAAAAGTCGGATTCGTGCCATACAAACACGCTTGTACGTATAGACGTGACCTTAAAAGAATCAGCGCATCGTATTCATCATGAGACGGAAAGCGTGTTAAAAACACGAGTTTTGTTGGAAGTACGTTTGCACATTTCACTCACTTCTTGTGTATAACATTGCAAATGATAACATGTACATTATCCAATAAGATTTTAATGTACGTTTAAATGTATGAAGTAAAACATTTCGTATATGTTTTGTATATTATTGTTTCGTTTATACATATGTAGATATACATATATAAACAAAAAAAAATACATATATCTATATATATATATATATGTATATATGTATATATATATAGGTCCGGAAGTATGTTCCGGGACGTTTATTTTTTACATCGATATATTCCGGGACATCTGGCAGTTTCCAGGACTGTCCTGGAAAAAATTCATGTCTTACGGCAATTTTCGGGACAGTTTTTTGAATCTGATTACATATATATGCGTTATATTCCAGGACTGTACATTTCAAAAAACGTAAACAGTCCCGGAACATACCTCTGGACCTACATATATATATATATATATATATATATAATCTATATATATATATAATATTTATTATTATTATATTATTATATGTAATGCATCGAAAATAAATATACAAGATATAGGTATAGGTAGAAGGTATAATATAAAATATATAGTTTATGCATGTCTGGAAGTATTTTTATAAAATTTTACATTACAAAATGAGGTATAAATTTTCAGGAAGTTTTTCGAAAACAGGAAGCCATCTTTGATGAGACTGAAGCACGGTTTAATCAAAGTTACTTTGAGAATCCTATGACAACGGGATTTTGGAATCTTTCGAAAGTAAATGTATCGAACGCTACGATCAAAAGACATGTAAATTATGGCGCTGTCAAAGTCGGCTCGATCAATTTAGAAATGAAAGATATATCGATAAACGTGACGTCAAATTTAAAGAAATTAGAAGAATTAGAAACGGAGCTCGATCAAATATTACCAAACTTGAAGAACGTGACTAACGCGACAAGAATTACCTTGCCGTCAGATATCGAATTAACTAGAGATTTTCCGGTAAATGGTACTCTATATGTGAAAAATATAGCTGCCGCTTTTATTAATAATGCATCAACTTCAATCATTGCGAATCACGTCGTTATCAACGGCCAGAAATCTTTTCTTTCAATCGACACCAATAATTTAACGATTCTCTCTTTAAATGGCGTACCATTGGAAAAAATTGCGTTCGACTTTTCAATTAAAAATTACAGCGATGTAAATTTTTCCAAGTTAAAGCGATTAAAGATTGACGGACACTTGAATTTTTCCAAAATAAATAGTATTAAGTGGAAAGAGCTGATGCAAAGTATAGTTTGGAAAGATGACTCGACAATTATTTCTGGAGAGACACGTGTGGAAGGGGTAAGGCAATATAATCACAGAGAATTATAGTACGGTACACCCAATAAATCTTAATAACGAAACAATTTTCCTCTTATAAGAAAATAGAAAGTAATATTATATATTCATGCAGTTACGCAAAGTTTTCGAAATTATGGCCTTGTGCGCGAAATTAGGATGCCTCTGATGCAATAATAAAAATAAGAGAGTTTGTATTTTCTACTTCTTTTTCCTTTTACGGAAAATTACGCCAGTTGTATCATTTTTATTTGACGTTTTACTTTTACTCGACGTCTGTACTAAAAACTCATCATCTCCATAATGTTTTCTCGTTGATAAAAAATAATATTTTTTCAACAGCTCGTCGCCGAAGAAGCTAATGTTAAAAATCTTAATGGTTTGCAATATCCAGAGAATTATGTTCTATTAAGTGAGCAATTTTCTATCAACGTCACGGGTAAAAAATACTTTGGCAATCTGTCTACGACACATTTGCTGGACATCGAGGCGATAAACAAAATAGATATCGACGATTTCATTATTCTCAGCAGACACGAAGCTATTAATAAAGAAATTACTTTTGAAAATCTGGAAATTGATGGAATCTTTCAGGTAAGATTTTTAAATATACATATAAATATACATATTACACGTGGGTAAGCGTATAAAAGATTGTTCCGTTACAATTTCAGATCGATGGAAATATAACGGGTATTAACATGAGCAACGTAGAGAGCCTGCTTAACGAAACCGATAGTCTTGTATCGGATGTTATTTTTGAAAATCTGACCGTTGTGGGAAATATTGTACTCAAAGATTCAATTAGTGCTAAAGTATGGTCGGATCTCGACGATTTCTTATTAAAAACTGAAAAGGATGCGGTAATTATTGGAAATAAAATATTCTGGAATGACGTCAACGTAAAGTCTCACCCAATAATTAAATCTAGACGAATCAATGATCACTTTTTCTCGGAATTCGTAACAACATTAAGCACCGATCAACAGTTTCCTCGTAAGTATAATAATCAAAACTTATTAAAGCTTCTAAACATTATTCAATTGTAAATTGTCAAAATTATATATCGAATGCTTTAACTATCTATATATAACGAAGCTATCTATTGTAAAAGACAAACCAAAAAATCGATTTTTTAAAAACACTTTTTGTTTTCTCTTTGTATGTAATATCGAAATAGAATTAAAAAGTAAAAGGAATATTATAATGTATAATTGACGGCATATCTGAATCTTTTTGAAAATAGTTTTAAAAAATAATTATACGTAATAATTATGAAATTGCTCTATTTTGCGTCATAAAAATTTTATTTCAACGGTACCAATTTCAGATTTGACAAAGATATCAGCAAATGTCATGTTTGGTAATGTAACTCTTGGCACCGTGAAAAAGTTGGAGGATTATGTAGTGCACGAACAGGCTATCGCTTCTGGTTGCTTAAACAAAATACTATTGTTTATTAAATCATCTGTTATCGACACGTTGTCTTTTGATACCATAAAGCAGACTATTTCGCAAACTACTTTCTTCGACAAAATAAATAAAACTTTTCAACAAGTGTATTTCGAGAATTTGACAATCTCGACATTACTGACCGATGAGGTCTTGCCGAACACAATCAATGGAATCAACTACACTGATTTGGCTAAACGCGTGTTAACACTCTCTACGCGACAGAATTTGACAGGCGCTTTAAAAGTTGAAAATTTGGAAACTGAAATTTTAGATGCAGAAATTATCAACGGAATACCATTAGATACATGGAATCTATTATTCACGCACGCAAAATCACTTTACGATGACGTTTTCAACGGAAAATCATCAATAACATCTCTACGAGTGACAGGGATAATAACGGCATCTACAATTAATAACAATGACATTATTGACATTTACAAGGAAGATAATATGGCGACTGTTACTTTCAATAAGAACGTATCGATCAAAAATTTGAGAATACGTGGCTTCATAAACAATTTCAACTTGTCTGAATTTATCGCTGATACAGTACAGAAAGCCGATATTAGGAATATTACATTTATAGATCGCAAAATATTCAAAAATATCACATGCGAATTTTTAGAAGCGCAATTTATAAATGGACATTTTGTAAACGATAGCTTAGATCCAAATGAAAAACAGACACTAAGAGGACCAATTGTTATAAATGGTATGTTGCCTATATGTATATGTATGTATGTATAACAAAGTTGTGAAATTCTTTTATGTATTTCTTCAATTCATCTTTTTAGCTTTATATTATTATATTAATGACACTTGGAAATAAAATACAGTTTTTCACGTGTGTATGTGTGTATGTTTTTTATATTATTGCTATCGTGATTTATTGCATCATTAAAATGGTTAAATCTAATTGTAAGTTTATTATAGACCAGCTGATTATAATTATCTATATTTTCTAATCTTTTTATATTTACTTTTTTAATTTTATTGTTAATAACAGAAATTAATTTTTTTCTTTTTTTTTGAGGTTCGGTCACGATTTTCAACAATTTCAATACGACTGGCAAGATTGGAAATTCTGTCGTCTTAAACGATTTCACGGATAGATTTAAGACACTTGAGGATAGCTCTTATGTTCTTCGCGGTAATTTTTACTTTACTGAAATTGCCTCCGTAACAAAACTGAACGTAAGTGGATCAATTCAAGGATCAATGTTGGACAGTTTCCTCAAGACAACGATTTTTAAGGATGACGCAAATGTTACGATATCTGGATTGAAATTATTTAAAAATCCAGTTAACTTTAACGGTGCATTTAACATCGATGGCAGCTTGAACGATTTAGATTTACGTAGATTTCACGAAAATGTTGTTTGTATCAATAAACCTTTTTCAATTGATACCAAAGTCATGTTCCGAGAAGATGTTCATCTACGAAAAAGTCTCATAGTACAGACAAAATTACAAGCAATCACCATTATGGGAGTTGATATAAAAGATTTGCAGGAGAATGTTGTCGACCTTAATAAGCCCAAATACTTTTCAGGTAATTATCTTTTATCTTTACGGATAATAGAAGAAATGTATATGTATATAGGGAAACCCGGGGCATAATGCTAATGTTTAAACAAGTTTAAAACATTAAAAATAAATAAATAATCTTGATGTTGCACCAAAATATTCTTTGAAATATCCACTATAAGAAAACACAAGTTAGTAAAACTTGTGCGAAAGAATAATTTAAAAGGACGAAATTATTGTTTTATTGAAAGCGTGAGTTTTATTATGCATTTTATGCGAGGCATAATGGGATATCTCACAACACTTATTTATTAATGTTCAAAACTTCTTAAAAGTAATTTATTACAACACGCAATTGTTTATTAATAACACTTTTCTTATTACAGTATATACATTTTTTTTATTAAAATATAAATAAAAATCAAAATTTAATATAATTAAATCATCACGGATAATCGATATTTACACAAATACTTTACTAAATTAACAAGAAAAGACTGAAGTTTAGTAACGTAAATGTACTTGTAGTAATGTAGTAATAAAACGTAGAATTTTATCATTGTTTACTTATGCAAATGTATATCAAAGAAACTGCAACTCACACACACATTGTCAGTCGCGGAGAGCACAGCGAACGCATTAAATAATTTGGATCTTTTAGCTAAAAATCGCATAAAAACTGATAACAGCACGCGGCTAGAGACATCTAAAAATAATAATTTCCCAACATTTCATTACATGGCAGCATATCTGTAAAAACGTATCGACCATATTCCGCATTATGCCCTGGATTCCCCTAAAATCGGTTCTACATTGGTCGTATCGTAGCATAAATCGTAAGAAATTGACCAATCACACACACACAGTTGATTATTCTCCTCAAATTTGACTGTAATTGGTCAATTTCTTACGAATTATGCTACGATACGAATGTAAAACCGAGGTAAGATAGATAATAACAGAGCTTCTCTTAAGAGTTCATAAGTAGTACATATAGAATATATATATTGACTATTTTTATAACAATTATACAATTTTGTCGCGTAATAAAGAATATTTTTTATTTCAGCACGATGGACGTTCGACAATGTGACTTTCCAGACAAGTATAAAAATTATGCAGGTCAATGACTTACAAATGGATTTGTTGATTTTGTTAAATACGCAACAGTTTATCATGGCTGATAAACTTAATTGTACTAATATTATTGTTCGAAACATTCAGATATCAGGACGTATTAACACCTACTATATAGAAGATATCTATGCAGACACTTTTATGGTATAATAAAAGTAGAATTAAAATAAAACTTTTATTGTTTAGAAGATGCGTTTTTAGCTAATAAATAATGTTGATGAGATGGTGAAGATATTCCGATATATGTATTATAAAGTAACATAGATTAGACAATTATTTAGCTGTACTTCAGTCTTTTTTTCTTCAACATTTACTGTATATTACGATTTTCTGTTCTATTCTATTTATTCAAACGCATAATTCATGTTAAAATTAATACTGCACAATTAAAATTTTAAAATTAATAGTATTTAATTTTATAGGTATATGGTAATCAGAATATTACGGGATGCATAAAAATACGAGGAAATGTTTATGCATATCATGACTTTAACGCTCATCTGATCAATAATTTTAACCCTACGAAAATTGTTTCTTTAACCGCAAACGATACTCTAACGGGTAAGAAGCTAATACAAGTATATACACTACCGCTCAAAAGTATTTGCCACCTTAAAGAAATTTGATTAGAGATAAGTTTATTCATAAAATTTTAATGAAAAGGTCAATAATTTGCTACATGTCTTTATTACATAGGTAGTTACATGCTATTTAAACAATGTTAAACAATGATTTGACAAGAAACTAACATTATTTTAAATTTTCAATATGACCGTTATGTTTTATTTATTTATTTATTTATTTATTACAACCTTACACAGTTTTTAAATTCCTGTTGATTAATTTTGTAACTGATTTTTGGCTTCTAAATACACCAACATATTATGATGATGTCGGAAAATATATTTAATTATTTGAAACTTTCCATACGCAAAACAATTACATGAAATTGGGAAGTAAGGGATACCAACAAAACATTAATTTTATGTAAAGTAACAATAAATACATGTAACAATAATCTTCTTTAAATTAAGTTTACTGCAAAAAAATTAGAATTTTTCTATTTTTTTCTGGGATAGCGAATACTTTTCGGGCGATAGTGTAAATGAGACAGGTTGAGTTTTAAACAATATATTATAAAATTTTCACGTGCCACCTTAAGCGTATAGTATATGTATACAATACATTGCATCTTTCTTAATTCTATAATGCATATCGCCCGCGCAATTTTTCGCTCAAAACGAGAATACGCTATTATCCCTCATTCAAATAAGCACTCTAACAATGACAATTAATTTAAATAATATACTCGCATAATTTTTGTTTAGGAAACTTTATGTTCAAAACTCCAGTTGTTCTCAATAAAAGTCTTAGAATTTTGGGTCTTTTGAACAGAATAAGTCCAATTACGTGGCAAGGAGTAGCAATAAAGACAACAAATAAAGCAAAACAGATTATATCTGGAAAGTGGAGAGTGTATGGAAATGTCCACTTTGAAGCACACGTCGATGGAAATGAGTTTTTAAATAAAGTTAATGTCACCGACATATCATTGACTTCAGCAAGAGAACATCCTGAAATAGATCACGTTATCGAGGAAGCATACGTAAGAAAATTGAAGTACTTAATATATAGTGTAGTAGTTAATAAAATAAATATATATATATATTGATTTTCTTGCACGTATAATAACACCTTCTTTACTTGTGAGTATGCTTTGTATAAAAAAAACCACTGCTCTCGCTTGCTTATGTTACAAATATAACTTTATTCTTTGCAGGAAGATTTAAATAACGTGTGTGCATTGCACTTAGATATGCTCAAATGCAATGCTGTAAACCAGATATATAAATTCCATGCGTTTGATTATCTAAAAATCCAAGAATTCGAAGGAGATATTCATGATATCCGTAATGTCGAAGTAAATGATGTGGATTATATATTAGTAAATTATAACATTTGCCATACAACACTTCTATCGTATACTCAAACTGATTTTCAAGTGATCGATAAAGTGTCCAATTTTGGATTAATTGATCAATGGATGTTTTTTAAATCGAATCACGTTTTATATTTGCTTACCATCGCAAAACGCTCCTGCGGTAGAAGCCTTAACAATATATGGAAATTGGAAAATAATAGATTAATGGTATGTTGATTGTATAATGCATAGGCACACACGTAAACGGAAAGTGATGCACGTTAAAATTTATATATTTATAAGTAAAAAATTCGAAGTTTTGTTTTTCTCAATTAAACAAACATATAAAGATCACATTTATAACATAAGTAGTTTTCGCTTAAAACAAGTTCGGCTAATTTTGTTTTATTATTATCTTTTCTTTTGCAGCATGTATTAGAACTTGGTAATGCCACAGACATAAATTTGTATCAAGATGAATTTGTAGCAATAATTCGAGAAAATTTTGAAGCAAAATCTGAAAATGTTACACAGCCGGATGTATTAAAAGATCTCATCTCGTCGAAGAATGAGGAATTAAATTTTGTTTCAAATAGCAATCTTATTGTGCTAGCCAACCAATCCTTAATTTATGAACTGCAAGAAAGATCTTTAAACGGCACTCGTATAAAAAATTGTCTCGGTTGTGGCAGCCTATTGACTTTCAAAGTAGGTATTTATGGAAAAGAAGAGTACATCTACTACGATGAAGAAATCAGCCAAGATTATATATATGTGAGTTGAAAAAAAAATTTTATTTATGTCTTATTACTTATTAATTATCACGTGGTTAGTTTTATAACTCGACACGTGCTATTTATTACAAAAGAATGAAGAAAAAATACGTATTTCCTTTCCACGAAACATAAACTTGTGCTATTCTGTGTAGTGTGTTGTGATATAATCATGTCATAATAATAATATGTTAATTATTTTATTTTACCTAGCTATGCAAAAATGATATTTCACAAACAAGGATCTTGCAGACTATAAAAGCACGTCAACCAAAATCACTTTTAATTCTAAATTTTGATGGATCTGTCGAAACATTGCTTGTTTTCGTAGAAAATAATGATATTATTCAGGTTTACGAATATACAGGTAAATTTATATTACAGAATTAACATAAACTAAAAGAGATTAAAGAGAAAATATATTTATTGTAATTATAAATTAATATGTTACATTTTGCAAAATTATTTTTAAGGTATTGAGGGTTTTGTGCATCGAAATATGATACAAATAAAAGTTGATAAGTTATACAACTTTAAAGTAAGGAAATACAACAATTTAGAAAAAAGACACTGTTTGGCTGTAGTTTACAAAAATCGATTAACAATTTTAGAGGCAAAAATGTATGGCGAAAAATTAGATTTGAGAACGTTAGCTATGGATTCTTGTTATACGAATGCGTGCTAAATATATTAAAAATATAAGTATATACATATGCATATATATATTCTATTGTATAACATATAAAAAATTTATATTGTTAAAAATTGATAAAAATTGGCACATAGCAGAAAAAAATGTAGTTTAATATATTAAACCAGATTTAAGGGGCTTCCCTAGTGTGACAGAGGGCCTAAAATAAATTATTTTTAAAAGGAAAACGACAAAGCCACGTGATGGACAACTTTTCCCACATATTTTACTATATTTCAAGAGTGCGTACAAATTTTTTCAAAATTTTATATACATATCTGTTATTAAGCCCGTGCCAGCCATTTTTTTGGAGCGCCGCGAAAAACCGGTGACCACGATTGCAGCCGTTATAGTTATCTGAAACAAAAAAGCAAAATAATTCTTAATCTACTTGAGTGTGGCTATCGTCTGAACTAGAATCATGAAAAAATATTAAAAATTTAAAAAATTATATAGCGATTATTTCGTCTTTTTTAGCAGACGTTTTTTAGCTATAATTTTTTTAATTTTCAATATTTTTTCATGATTCTAGTTCAGACGATAGCCACACTCAAGTAGATTAAGAATCCTTTTGCTTTTTTGTTTCAGATAACTACAACGGCTGCAATCGTGCACATAGTCACTGTTTTTTCGCGGCGCTCCAAAACAATGGCTGGCACGGGCTTTAATAACAAATATAAAATTTTGAAAAAATTTGTACGCACTCTT